>JAJLXW010000465.1:21312-43998 GCA_030571515.1 Monosporozyma aquatica
TAGAAACACATTAAGAAATTTCTCCCATTTATTTGGATCGGATGATGTGCTAAATCATAATACTCTCAGTTTTTTCAAAAAATGGTGTGTATCTAAGGCTTTAACCACGAGCTAGCTATTATTTATGAGATCATATTGACTCAATATTGGAGCAGCAACCACACAAAAAACAATCTTAAGCGTATTGACCACACAGAAATAACCACAGTTTCACACAATAAAAATAAAATAGTTGGATATATGAACAAGCCCGAACTATTCACTGTTGGTATGTTAGGAAGCTGCAATATATTCAAATCTTGTTAATCAAGTCAATTTGATTCTAAATATGCTCAATAAGTACAGGAAAGGAATGGAGATGTGCTACAACGAATACCGACTCAGGTAATAAAAGGGATTCTAATTATAATACTAGTTAGGCCATAGCTAGATGATAAAAATTTGCAGAACAAACCAGGATTAAAACATACTTTCGGCAAAATCCACTTGAGTACTCGTTGTTGTAGCAACATATTGATTGTAAAGCTAAAAATCTTGAAATTTTATGAAAGCATCCATCTTTTATTTTATAAACAATTCCAATGTAACCTCTTACAGCATATATTATCACTAATTCATCGCTCTGAAACAGTTACCATATAAAGCCTTAAGTCTTTTTGGTGTCTTTAATTTTGATGTATCTAATTTTGAATATTTCAAAATTTAAATGTGATGATTATTTATAAAATAAATCAGCAAACAATACATTTCAAGCTCAAATATAGAGAGGCAAGAGTAACTCAATTCATAAGAAGTTCCCAGTATAAACCGCGGTATAATTGGAAGCTATGCCTCCTACCACTACTATTTTCAATAGTCTGCACAATAGACAGAAGCGAAGGAAGGGAAAATCCCAAGGTAGCAAGGTCGATCCAACTAGTAAAAACAATGACAGTTTGTTGCAGAGAAATAGCACCCCTGGATCCAACATCATTAATTCTACCGTCCATGCTAATGTCATTACCTTAAATTCTGGGAATTTGTTTGTAGGTGCACCAGAAACCATGAAAATAAAGCAAAATGGACCATTATTATACTCCCAAAATCCATCTAAACATGTCTTATCTATCAACACAAAGGGAGATGCTATCCCGGATAAAAACCTTCACTCATCTTTGGATCTCGACAACAACGGTATTCAAAACCATATAGACCCTAGTACAATACAGGCAATAAAGGAGAAATCAAGGGTATATCCATTTGAAATAATGTACCATGAATCAAGATTCTGCAATGAGCTAATCGTACTAAATTTGGATCAGATTGAAGGTATAAAAGAAGGGGATTTGTGTGAACTGAAAACTTTTAACAATAAGGCTAGGTCTGGTAATGAATCGTCTTCCAACAAGAAGAAAATATATTTTATAGCTAAGGACTTCAATGAGGATTTGAAACAACGATTAAAGGGCTCGAATATATCCATAATGTTAGGCCAATTACAGACATTGTTGGATATTCCAGCTCGAACGAAGATATGGATTAAGCTGAAACAGAAAGGTGACTATGAACTAGACACAGTTGAGGTTAATATCAAAGATTGCTCTCTGAATAGAGGGGATATGTGGATCATCTCTTCTCGATTAGTAAATACATGCGTGTTTAACAACCAAAGACTTACGTTTTTAGGATCTGTTAGAGGAACTGTCAAAGGTATATATAGAGATGGAAAAAAAATAGGTTCCGGATATATTGGTGAAAATACTAAGGTAGTCTTCAGATCGGAATCGGCCAGATTGATGTTCTTGATACAAATCACCGAAGAAATGTGGCATTTTGATGAGACAGGGGAACAATTATTTCAAAAGATGATTAATTCTTTTTTCCCAAAAATATTTAAAAAGTGGAAAGAGATTGACACTCATCATTCGATCACAATTGCATTTGCCATTTCGATGGATATTTCTAACAATTCTTACAAAACTCTCAGACCAGGAGAAAAATTGAAAAATCCAATTGATAATTATCGTATAGTTGTGGATCAAGTAAGTATTATCCACTGGGTGCAAATTATGCAAACACTTTGCAAAGAATTCGTTAATTTACATAAGGATTTACTTAATGTCAAGACTGATAAGGGTTTTACTGTAATCAAAGGAAGGTTTGCCCCAGTAATTAAATCAAATTTCTTAGAAATGATTAACTTTGCTACCACTGTGTTGATCGATCCGTTTAAACAAGTAGATCTACGTCATACGACAACTCATGTAATGATCGTGACACCAGGTTCTGGATTGTATGATGTAGATTTCGACTTACTAAACTTAACTGGGAGAAAACTATTATCGCTTGAGATGACCATGGACTTAATCTGCCTATCGAGGGCTCCTCTACATGTCGTACCGTTATTCCGATATTTAGACTATGAAAAACAGTTGCACCACTGCATTCCCAAATGGCTCAGTATTTTCTTTTGGAATGACTCTAAGAAGAATAACCACGAGTGGTATCCCCGCTGCCAGATTTATGATTTACAAATGATGGTTCTAACAGATAACGAAATTGTGAAGCTTGATGGAGTTCCAAGTTTGGGCACCTTTAAAGGTAACAAGTCCGTGATTGAACTAATAAGTGTCTTGGACGAGTCCATATTTACAATTCCTGATAAAAATAATTCCATATCAAGAAAGAAGATCCGTAATAATCTATCCTCTGAATTAAAAGCTGTACATGAGCGCGAACATAATACAAATGACATTAGTCTGAAGAACACAAATAAACTTGTCTGGAGTGCTCCAACATATTCCCAACCAGTTACTGAACAAGTTCAAAATTTTATCGTAAGTGGTAACCTACTTTCTGTTAATAATGATATGCATAGTGCAAACCCAGAGTTTGCTAGCACAACAGAGGATATAGATGTTCTTTCTTCTGATGTGGCGAAGGCATCACATGGGCACAGCACCGGTATTATGGATAATCTAACTTTTAATAAGGTTGAAACTCAAGCCAATAACTCTGCAGCCATTACCTCCTTGAAAGGTCTCACTCAAAAGAACTCAATAAAAGATTTCACTAGAAAATTCTTGACTAAATTTACTCAAGTATCGAATGAATCTCATTTAGACAAAACGACAAGCAAAATTTTGAACATATCTGATACCAGTGAGACCTCAGGGAGTCAACATGGAATACCCAATTCTGGACATCGAAACACAGAGACGTTTATTATAAAAAAGAACCTAGATATTTTCAGTCCACACCAGGAAGAGGAAAGATCTCTTTCGCACAATGAGAATGCCTCACACAGAGGTTCCTTAGTTACAAACCAGTCTTCCAAGTTATCTACTTTTCAAAGGCCAAGCCACTTCTTCCTACTAAATAATGGGGTAAAGCGTACTGACAATGATATGGCTCAACTCTTTAATGATACATGGCTAGAAATTGCTAACCCATCAATACCTGTGACCGCAGATATGGCTGATAAATTACTACCAGTAAGATGGAAGGATGTATGGCCAAAATATATCGCAAAAAGTTGTAGTAAATGGCGCTCATTTACGACACCTGCCGAATTACCTGTAACGATATCTGATTTTCCCACACCCAATGATTTCGAAGAAAACTTCTTCTTTAGAAATCATTCAGTGACCTTAAATTTTGAGCAGGAACAGTATAACAAAACATTCTTGGACTTACTTAAAGATATGATATATGTACGACTTGTAGCAGGCTTCCAAATTTGTGTAGGCCGCCAGGTTGAACAGGTAGAAAAAATAAAAGATAAAGATGCATATTTTATCGCCAAATACATCGATAACAGACAATGGAATACCATAAAAATCTACATGATGATAGATTCTGAAATTCATCGTATTTCCTGTAACCAAACGGGCATAATTGATGTTCAGCGATATCTTAGAAAGAATGATAACATCAGCTTTGGTCAAGTTCCCAGTTATTCACCCACCGTGAAAACTAGATATGAAGAAGAATATAGAAAAGCTGGGTTAGATCCCATACATATTACTCGAACTTCTTTAAATTGGAATCAAATTGATCAATCACTTGCTGGCTACGAGGATTATATTATTGACAAAAAATGGCATGGTTTTAGAGCCAAATTTGTGCTCTTACCAACTGATGTACCTCCAAATACATTTTCCTTAGTTATTAATGGTAAAAATGAGACTCTAACTCCGGAGGAACTAAGGTTGGAAGGGCTGAGAAGAGTCATATCTTCAATTACTAAAGCCAAATTAAGAACCAACGACGAGAAAGCTTCTAAAACCGAAGAAATTTTACCAGAAGTGACATTTTATACTGGTTCGCTATTCGATTTTATTAAAGAGCAACGGAATTCTCCAACCATTTCAAATGTACTTTTCGTAAAAGAGAATCAACTACTTACTAAGGATGCTGATATCGAAAAAATAATCCAGGAACTTCAATATGGTCCCAATAAGCTTACACTAACGACAAGGAAGTGGCATTGGAAAAAACACCAGAATAGTTTTGTAGGTTCTGAGATGGTAAACTGGCTAATTCAAAATTTCTCGGATATCCATACCAGAGAAGACGCAATTGCTTATGGCCAGAATTTGATGGCCAAAGGACTATTCGTCCATGTTTTGAATAAACACAATTTCCTTGATGGCCATTACTTTTACCAATTCACATCGCAGTACGAGATAGATCCGAATCGGATCGAGAAAATAAGCTCTCCAGGAAGTACGCAATCAGAATCAGGCCGTATTCTAAGGAAAGTTCCAACTCATGGGACACAAGGTACAAATACCAAGACTCCACAAGCATTATCTGGCTCAGCATCTTGTGCTTCTAGGGATGACTCTGAAAGTAATATATCTGCCAAACCAGTTGTCATGTTGAGTAACTCGTTAACAATAGATGTGGATCCTTTAAAGAAATCTACTAAACAGGAAACATGCACAGTACATTACGATTGTGTGCACAATCCTGACCATTGCTTCCACATTAGATTAGAATGGCTAACTGCTACACCGAAGCTTTTAGATGATTTAATCGGTAACTGGTCAAGAGTATGTGAGAGATTTGGCTTAAAACTGATTGAAATTCCTTGGCAGGAGTTGTGTACTATCCCTTCTACCAATCCGTTTCATTCTTTTGTGGATATATCATTAGCAATTAATCCGTGGGAAGATCCGGAATTCTACGATGTTCAACTTCTAAGTGAAAGTAAGTTTTACTATCACGTTCATCTACTTAAAAGGAATGCTTTCTTGCTTGATAACAGAGCATCTACTTTTCTAGAAAAAGATGATATCCAGTTTGATATCCAATATTCTTGGGGTAAACCAGAATTTAAATATGCACAGTATATACATCGTACTGGTGCGTATATTGCTGAAATAAGAGAAAATGGTGATTTATTCCTTGCACCCAATAATATATATATTACAAGAATGTTGCAAGGAAATAAATCTGGGAAGTTTTCTAGTAACCAGAAGAGCCAGCTCGATCCTCAAAAAATCATAGAAGATTTTAGAGCGCTTTGTACTGACTATGAGAGATTAAGAAACATATTCCTAGAAATAAAGGAAGACTGGCTACTATATAAGACGAGTGATGACCAACAGGATTAAATGCTTTCGAAAAAAGTATAATAACTTTGTATCTATTTTAATTATATATTCTATAATAAATAACCTCCCTACATGACTGGTTCCCTTCTCTCAAGTTGAGGAGATCTTCTCCGTCAAATCTTTAACCCTGTCGAAAGCTTCCTTCTTGCTTACACGTTTCTTACTGACTACATTTCTTGTGGATTCTTGTACCGGTATTTGACCCTCCGAACTTGTACCATCTGTAGGTAACAATGGCGTGGTCAGCAGCGACATACTGCTGCCATTATCAGCAGTCATTGACTCTATTTTAGAAAGGAAAAATATTTTGAAGTAAATTGCAAGACAAGGTCCATCAAATGTAATACCATTATTACTTCTTTTTAACTGGAAAGCCAGCTTTAGTCCTTCTGTGTATTCGGCTGGAAACTTACCAACATCAAAAGTTTTGCCTAAGTCGTCACTTAAAGATAAAAACTCTGGGTAGTTCAAACTGGGAAGGAGATTTTCAATATATTTGTCATCCACGCCTAGTCTCTGATACACGCACTCAATATATCTTTTAGTGGAATGGTCGATAGCCTCATTAACATATGCAATAGCAGATCCAAACCTCTTGATTTTTCTAAGAATAATAGCAATAGAATTAAAGTCACCCTTCCACAACAATAGATCAACATAGAATACCACATACTGGTACGTGTAAACAAAGTGTTTGCCTGGCCTTTCATAATCCGGTTTCCAAATGCTTACTAATGATTTGTTGCTTTTAACCGAGATAAATTTATCCATATACGCTAACGCTGTTTGAAAATCCCCAAACTGCTCAAAATAAATACGAGCAATCCTATACTGAGGCCTATGATGCCAGTTCTTCTTGTCTAAACTAACTAAATGGTTTAAAAGGTTGCAAATTTGTCGGAAAAACGTCTTTTTAGTTTCCAGGTCACTTCCTGCGAAATCTTGTTCCTCCTTGAATAGTGCTTTGAAGAGAGTGTTGCGTTTCAATATAGCTACAGATTCTTTAATGGATAGAACATTATCTATAACAAGCTTGTAGCAAATCGTCAGTAATGTGTAATGAGGTTCAATAATAAAATCTTTTTGTTCAGACAGTTGAATTGCGTTGTGACAAGCTTTTTCAATGTTATCAATAATGGTATTGACTGAATCTTTCCTGGAGTACTTGAAAAGTAATTTGGAAATATTATAGTGGCTTAACCAGGTCACCGGAAGTCTTGTATCGGCGGACCTTTCCTCTTCTTGTACCACCCGCGAGAACGAAAGCAGAATCAATTGCTGGACATTAAATTCTGATAAGGCTGTGGCAGGACTTACCTGTAATCTTTTTATCTCAAGACTATCGGACAATGTTAATGCTGGAAAATTATGTTTCCGTTCAAAGCAGGCCTTTGACATTGGCTTATAATATGCAATAGTGAGTTCTTTTCCCAGAGCTTCCAAAACCATTCTTAAAACTAAGATATCGTCTGTGCTACGAGTTTGCTTTTTGTGTAATAGCGATAAGGACATCAAATAGCATAATATTGCCTTTCGCTGGGTAACAGCTATGGTATTCTTCTTCTCCATAGATGTAAGCTTATCTGATGTCCATATCAAATCATCCTCCACAAGATAAGAATAACATTGAGCTAAGATGTACCAACCTTCGTATCTCATAGTATTATAAAGAAGATCTGTTGTAATATTTTTCATAATGTAATCTAGTTCTGAAGGCCGCGCCTGCATTAATTTCTTTCTTTGAGTATATTGGTGCAGAGCATGTATTGATGAAACGTAGAATATCCCCGCATTTATCGACTCTTGCAATTCATCATTAGGGGATGTTAGGGCCAGACTGAGATCCCCTGCTAGAGATTTTCTGACGGTAGAAAGAGAGATAGGCTGGCTCAAGTACTCCTTTAAACAATAATGATTCCTCAGCACTACATATTTTTCAGAGGTGGCCACTTCTCCTATAGTCTCTATAATATTGTCGAATATTTGTTTAAGGATATTTTTGTTACTAGTGTGTAAAAGTGGGTTAGTATGTTGATATTGTAATTTTAGTAAATATACCCCTAGTGTTAATGCTGTCGACTTATCCATGGCCTTTTCATGGGTTACATGTGGCTTGTTTAGAAAACTATCCATAGTGCTGTTAAAATGATACCTACACCATAAAATGGGTTTCAATTCTTTGTAGGATTCATGCGTAATGTACTTACACAACGTATGTTCTGCTGCTCCAAGAAATAATTGATTTAAGGAATCGCAGAAAGAAAATATTCCTAATAAGTTGTGAAACATAGAAATCAATTCAATAGAGGAAGTGCCAACCATTTTTGTTTCAACAGAAGAGACAATATTATCAGAAGAATATACTAATAAAGCTACTATTGCTACCATATGATCTTTGAATATTGCAGAAGATTTTGTAACCCTTCTAAAAAAGGAGCTAGAATCAATGTCTACACAATTCGTTTCAAAATACAACATGGGATAATACAGGAAAAATATCTGTAGTAATAATTCAACATCTTCATTGTTCATGGAAAAATCTCTAAGGCTCCAATGCATTGTTTGCATAAGTTGAGTCAATCTTTCAGTTGTGGAACCTAATAACGATAATGTGGAAAGAAGCCTGATACACCTTGTTTCCTCATCACTTGTTCTATATTCTTCGGAATGAAGTTCTGAGAGAAGGACCTTGCCAAAATTCAAGTATACCCGTTTTAAAGCTGCAATATTCTGTTGTTTTAAATAATAAGTAAACAAGACGTCCCAAAGTTTTACCTTTATAGAGAACGGAGCGTTCATTATAAAATTAACCATGTCCTCATCTAATTGCTTAGGTTCAGTTTTTAGGTGCAAATCACACAGTAAAATATTCTCTAGATTCTTAATATTTCCATTTTCTTTTTGATCATCATCTAGATCTATCATCATGAGGCTTTTAATAGCATTGATCCGCTTTAAATAAAGTGCAACATTTTCTGTATGGAGAGGTTTAATATATTCGTAGTTGGGATATGAAATAGTAAAATGACCATGAATTTTTGAATTTAGATCTAGAATCTCACATAATATTTGAACAGCTTTGTCTCCGGCTATACCACTAATATACTGAAGATAAGTGTAGTGGACCCAATTTAAGGAAATCCGAAATTAATGTCACACTCATGCGATGACAGTAATATATGTAGACGATTTATCTTCCTCTCCAACTTGTTTCTCTGTGTTTTTAAGTCCGATATTCTGTTTTTATGGGAATGCTTGGATTTAATCTCTTCACTGAGTTGTCCCAAAATATTAACAAGAATTTCATAAAGTGAAAGGCCTAAATACCATTTATTTCCCAAATCATGACTAATATATTCATAGAGATTTGACTCAATTGCCAAAACCATAACTTGAATAATTTTGTATAGATCCTCAGACCACTTATACTTGGTAACATATCTTTCGTCCTCTCTCATATTCAATAAATATTCAACCAGTCTAAATCTGATCTCGTGGAAATGAGGCGATTGTTCATTAATTTCGGATATGAAATCCTTTAATTTTTCATTGGGAATGGAATGGATCTGAGGAGCATTATTGATTGTATCTGCTGCTAAGTCATTTTTCAACAAAAGGTCTAATCTGAATATGTCATTATTATCATCATCATCCGTAGATTGTTTTAACTTGATTTCATGTCTCTGGAACACCTCTGTGTGCCAGCTGTTCCAATTTTTCAAACATTGATAAAAATCAGTGATAACGTCAGACGAAGTGTTATTAAATGATAAGTCCGCATATTGGACTGGTAAACTACACCCGATTTTTGTGAATTCGATTTCCAATTCTTTAAGGAATATATAGTGAAGTTTATCTGGTATTACTGAAGGACCTAGTAACACCGATGGCTCTTTTGTCCTAAACCGCTTACTACTTCTCTGCTTTGGAGTTTCTGAGCCTTCTAATTGTCTTTTATTTTTCTCTTCGTCATTGTCTGTGGGGTCTGGTCCCTTAGTGATTATACTAGTATTACACTCAACATCTGTTGTGACTACACTTTCCTGCATGGGCTCCACATCTTTAATGGCAAAAGTCATTCCTTCTATTGGAAATTCGATCTCACTGTATGGATCTGAGTTTCTACCCAATAATATAGCCATCTTGAAATACGGTAATTGGCTTTTCAAAGCCTTAGCAAAACAATCCCATGTGGGTTCATCCAGTTCAATATGGGTGATATCTAATATTTTCATGGCAACTTCATCTTCCCCTTTCAATTCATGGATTCTATTTAAGCAGGAGTAAATATTCGTATTCAATAACTTATGATCAGAATCCGTAGTGTAAAAGTTACAAAGATCTTTATAACGGCCACCTGTTTCACTTTCGTGATCTTGGATATTGTTTAATAGACTTCTATATTCGGAGATCATATCAGCGAGGGCAGGTAAAAGCCTTGAAGAGCTTCGGCGTCCTA
Organism: Monosporozyma aquatica; assembly: GCA_030571515.1. Classification (NCBI taxonomy): domain Eukaryota; kingdom Fungi; phylum Ascomycota; class Saccharomycetes; order Saccharomycetales; family Saccharomycetaceae; genus Monosporozyma; species Monosporozyma aquatica. The sequence continues at coordinate 31,372 of JAJLXW010000465.1, forward strand.
ATAACAACAACTCATTTTCCTTCTTATTCAGTTCATATTCTAATGTCAATCTTGCTAATTTGTTGGACTTAACCAAGTCTTTCCCTGAAACCTATTTTTTTAAGTTAAAGAATGGTAAAAAGCTGTATTTATCGTATCCATGCTCTATGTTGAATTATAAAGTCCACCAGAAATTTACGAACCACCAATATCAAGAACTTGTAGATCCAATTAAGTACAAGTATGAGACCCACTCAGACAATTCTATTTTCTTTGAAGTTGATGGCCCATATAAAGCTATGATTTTACCGACCTCAAAGGAAGAGGGTAAAGGTATTAAAAAGAGGTATGCAGTCTTCAATGAAGATGGTTCTCTAGCAGAATTAAAAGGTTTTGAATTGAAAAGACGTGGTGAATTACAGTTAATCAAAAATTTCCAGAGTGATATCTTCAAGGTGTTTTTGGAGGGGGATTCACTGGAGAGTTGTTATGCTGCTGTTGCAAGTGTGGCCAATAGGTGGTTGGATGTCTTGGATACCAACGGAGCTATGCTTGAAGATGAAGATTTAATTGAATTAATTTGTGAAAACAGGAGTATGTCCAAGACTCTGAAAGAATATGATGGCCAAAAATCGACTTCTATTACTACTGCAAAAAGATTAGGTGAATTTTTAGGACCTGATATGGTTAAAGATAAAGGTTTACAGTGTAAATATATTATCAGTAACCGACCAGCTGGTGCACCAGTGACCGAACGTGCAATTCCTGTTGCTATTTTCTCTGCTGATATTGCTGTAAAACGTTCCTTTTTAAGACGTTGGACGCTCGACCATTCTTTAGAAAACTTCGATATCAGGTACATCATTGATTGGGCCTATTATAGAGAAAGATTAGCCTCCACAATTCAAAAAATCATTACAATTCCAGCTGCTCTTCAAGATGTTGATAATCCTGTTCCAAGAGTTGAACACCCTGATTGGTTAAAGAAAAAGATACATATTAGAAATGATAAGTTTAAGCAAACTTCACTGTCCAAGTTTTTCACCAAGACAAATGAGGCTCCTATCTCAGGCAAAGTAAAAGATATAGAAGATCTATTTAAGCCCGATTTGGAAGGGATAGATAATACTTCGAAGAAGCTAGTAGCAAGAGTTGCTAAAGGTAAGCTGAGTAAAAGAAAGAACACTCAAGCACCAGCAGACGAAGCACTTGTGCTACCAACAACAATGCCATCAATGGAAGAGGACTATGAGGCCTGGTTAGAATACCAGAAGATCAAATGGAAAATTCAAGCCAGAGATCGAAAGCGTAGAACCCAGTTATTTGGTAATACCAATAATTCATCATATAGATCAGCTTTAGGTTCAATGGTGAGGAAACAAGCTGAAACATATGCAAAATCTACTTGGGAAGTTTTGCAGTATAAACAAGGGAACGAGCCTGGTAAATTGGATGTTTTCGTTTTAATCAATGGTAAAATCCAGATATTAAATTTCAAAATGCCAAAGACAGTCTATCTTAAATGTAAGTCAAACCATCTATCGAATGAAAAAATTTCTGATTGCCAGATCGAAAAGTCCAATGCTGTTCTTCCTAATAATCCAAATATCGCTAATGGTTCAAACAATCTATTTAAAGTCACTCTACCGGAGAGTACTTATATGACGCAAATGGAAACCAGTGGGAGCTTCCTAAATGACGAAAACATTATAGGGTTATTTGAAAGCTCAATAAGCAGTACAAGTAGAGCATTAATAGAACTAGGTTCATCTGTTGTGTTTAAGAGCAATGCTATGGGATCCCTGGGGAAAGGTCTGCAAAATGGTTTTGATAGAAAAAATCTAAATATGGTTCCAAACGAGAGATACATGTCAAATTTCGGTAATGATGTTGTTTACATATTACACACCGTGACAAACATTGGTTATGAATTTTTTACTGTTTTTAAGTTGTGGGATAACTCGATTGAAGTTTACACATTAAAACCTTCAAATCAAGCACAACAATTGAATGAAGCTGTTTTGAAAAACATTTACACACAGTCTTATGAGAAACGGAAATCGAAGATTCAGCAATATTCCAAACTGGTCAACTTCACAGAGGATGTTGCCTTTGAATTTAAAGATTATACTGACATAGAAAAGTTAACTAGACATTTAACTCAGGCAATTGGTAAAATTAAAGAAGAAAAAGGACAACAATTTATTGTCTTCCTACAGTCTCCATTTATTGACAAACTGATGAAATCCATTAAGCATTTAAGAACCCTGCCTGTCATAAATGTTCCATCAAAGGATATTCGACTTCCTCAACTGAACTGGCAATCTAAACTTTCCACAAATCTTATTAGTCATATATTCTCATGTGGTTCTCGTATAAGTCAAATGATGAAAGTCGCCCAATACAGTAATATTCCAATCTGTAACATACAATTGAATGATATGAATTTGGTTCTAGATATCTTATATGCAAGAAAGCTGAAACATGAGAATATTGTTTTGTGGTGGAATGAAAATGGACCATTACCTGATATTGGTGGGTTTGAAAAAAATTATGATGAAACGATAACCTCGATGATGGGAGATCTTACATTCCCAAAAATTAACTCACCCAATATTTATGATCAGACTGTATTAGAGGTTAAAGTCCGTAACTTAACAATTAATACCATAATGGGATCATCATTGATTACTGAGGCTGAGGGTAGTGATCTTACCAGCGGTGATATAACCGTGGATGCAGAGGGAAACAACAATATTTCCAATTTTGTTCAGGATTCATTTAATTTGGATGCTCTGAATGTGTTGAAAAACGCTTTGAAGACATGGTGGGATGAAGCTTTAAAAGAAGATTTTACTGCGGATCTCTTAGTGAACTCTTTTGTTAATTGGGTTCAACACCCAGGTTCAAAATTATTTGATTACGTCTTGAGATACCATGTGCACAATTTAACGACTAAGACATTATTACAATTGATGAATGAATTTACTTCATTAGGTTCTAGTGTGATATTCGCTGATAGAAACAAGATACTAGTAAGGACTAATAAATATGCGCCTGACACGTGTTATGCATATAGTGAATATACGTTGAAAGCCATTAAAGGAAATCCCTTATTCAAGTATTTAGATTTAAAGATTGAGAAATATTGGGATATATTAATTTGGATGGATAAGTTTAATTTTAGTGGTGTTGCATGTAATGAAATTGAAGCAAAGGAGAAACAACATATGGAAGCTTACTCTCAATGGCAGATCAAGGAAGCCTTACCACCGATCTTCCAAACAGAATTTGATGACTGGATGGTTATTATTTTAGATAGCTTAACAAAGACAAAGGAGGAATTTTTGGAAAACAATATTGGTACACAAAGAGCAACTCAATTAATTCCTCAAAAATTATTACAAGCTAAGAAGAATGCGGATGTTGATTCAGTTCCAAGTTCATTCACAGACTTCACAAAGCTTTTTGCTAAGCCCTTGGTCAAGAGAGCAACTAAGCTATATAAAAATCAACAAGAATTTATTTTGGATCCAGCTTATTCACATGATTATAAATTTCCTCAGTTACCAGGGTCACATTTGAACCTGAAGAATCCTTTATTAGAATTTATTAAGGAGATTTGTGAAGTTATGATGTTGGGTTCCAATACACTACTAGAAGTGAGACAATTAAGAAAAGATTTATTAAAAATATTTGAAATCCGTGAGTTTGCTAAAGTGGCAGATTTCAAGAATCCAAGTATGAGTCTTTGCATCAATGGATACAGATGTGAGAATTGTTCCTATATTACCGATATCGATTTTTGTAAACAAGAACATTTTTCAGATAGATTAGGTGATGGCAATGATATGTATCCTTCTTCTCGTTTAAACAGTTTTAATTGTAAGAATTGTTTCAAACAATTTGATATTGGGTTATTACAAGAAAGACTGGTATACAATTTATTAATGGAGTTCCATGCTTATAACTCTCAAGATTTACATTGTGCTAAATGCCATCGTATTAAAGAAGATTTTATGAGTCCACATTGCACATGTTCTGGTGATTGGATTGGTAAAACATCTCAAGCCGAATTTACAAAACAACTGAAAGTTTACAAGCAAGTAGCAAAATATTATGAGTTTAGTTTGGTGGATAATGCACTAAGAGAAATCCAATCTTTATAGATTTATATATTATTTATTTAAGAACAATTTTTAGTTCGACCTTTAGAATTGCATAATCATTAAACCTGAAACGGTATCAGTAGTGTTCCTTGAAACTGGGGGGGAAAATACACTTCGCTCTTTTAAAAGAAAGTCGCCGATTCCAAAATATAGTATGGTAGTAAACAAACATAGAAAAGCCTCTACCATTCATGCATTTGATCTTGTGTAGTCTTTGCGTCGGTAACTTCTTCATCTTCTACAAAGCCTTGAACTTTACCAGCGACTATTCTAGAAAGGTCTTCTACATCATCGAAATTTAAATGTTTAGACAATTTCCTATCTTTTGTCAATCTTTGGAAGGATAATAGGATTGTACGGAACTTATTCTTCAATTTAACCAAAGTCTTTTCTAATTGTTCCACATTTTCTTCATCATTATTCATTTGAATCCCATTAATCAATTTTCTAACTGATATTATATTTTTCGTTAACATAGTATTTTGTAAATCTAAAGAATCTAATACATCGCATAGACCAAGTATTTGACCTAGTAGAACATATCTTTGGAATCCAACTTGTAGACCAAATTGTTTCCCCTCCATAAAATTATTATGTAAATTTTCATTTTGTCCTTCTTCAAACCCTTCTTGATAGAATTGTTCTTCCAATTTCAGCAAATTATCTTCGTAATCCATAATGGCAGTTAATATTAGTTGTTGTTATTGGTGTGTAGCGCAACTTGATGTGTAGTAGTCATTCTAGTCCTTATTGCTTTCTCTTTTCGAAGCATACACTTCTGTCTATATATCCTCACATTACTAATTAGAACTTTTCCATAACGAATTTTTTTTTTTTTGCGATGAGCTGCAAAAATCGAAACTTGTAGTTTAACCCAAAAGGGAAATTAACAAGATGAATCAACTAGACTTAAAGGGTTTGATTGAAAGGGAGAGTACTTACAAAGACTCGTTTCAAGTTTGAAAATAGGTTAATGGAACTGGGTAAAAATTGATAAATAACTGGTTGTAGACTCAAAATGAGACGATGGAAAAGCTATGAAGGTTATTATTTTTTTAACTGTTGGATATAGAATATTTACATAAACCTCTATATAGTGAAAGAAAGACTCAAATGTATCATACCAATGGAGTATCCAACACAGCGGATCCTTTCACTTCTTTCCCAGTTTTCTGAATCTTGGTAAGAACGATTTCCAGAGGTAAGACAGTTTCTACATCGACTTTCTGTTCCTCGAGAGAAATGGAATATTTAGAGATTTCTGGTTCCATTTTCTTCAACACTCTGTTGATGGCATTGGAACAACCTGAACAGGTCATCACAACATTGAATTGATAATGATTTGACATAGTGTTTCACTTATTTTTTTTCTTTTTTGTAAAGGATAGTAATGTTATCTATATAAACTGCTTTTCTGTATTGGTAACTGCAATTACTGATTCAATATAATATAACTATAACCTATATATATATATAACTGATTATAACTTATTGGAGATACTCTGTTGAATCATCACTTAAAAGGGTGCAATATCTTTATTTAATAGGGTCAACCTTCCAATTAAAATCCGAAACTTCCTATTTGTGCCGGACACATATCCTGCGGTTCAATCCTCGGCAGCGGCCGCTCTGATTTCATATATATCTGTAATGGCATCTTGTCTCAATGGAGTGTCAGCAAACAACAGCGTGATCCATTGGATGATCTCCTGTGTGGAGAATAAGTAGAAATCACCGTTATAGAACATTTCCATGATATCCTTTAAATGTAAGGGTAAGAATTTACCGATTAATTGGAATTTTTCACGCAATTGTCTATATTGTATCAAATATGATGGTGGGTTATGATGTCTCGATGATATGGTTCGTAATTCTCGGTCAAATTTATCCACACAGATATTATCTGATATTAATGAGATTAATTCACCTAGATTTTCGGAATTCTTTTCTGATATTATATCCCATTTCAGTATAACATCGACAATGCATTTGTTATAGATGAAATCAATAATATCCAATACAGCAGCTTGATATTCTAAGGGGAAATTTTGTAATTGAGATAATGGGCCAAGTAAATTATTACTAACATGAGGTAATAACTTGTCTAATATTGGTGACCAAGAAGGGTTTGCTTCATTTTTTTGTAATTCCTTCAATTGGCTGCTAGCAGCTTGTTTAACGATAACCTTATGTCTAATCATTATATTGTTTAACCATTGATTTAATAGAGAAGTGAATGTGATGGAATTTTTTAAGTTTGCAGTGAAGTATTTACAATCAGCGTACAATTGCCACCATTGATCTTCTGGATACTTTGTTTGAATCATGACAAAGATTACGGTTTGTAAACTGGCCAGTTTTTGATTATAATAATCCTCATTTAAACCATTAAGTTGTTTACATTTAGTTTCAAATAAATTTATGCAATTACTGATAATATGGGGAATCTTAGTTATTTGCAAACTTGACTCCTTTAAGGGACCCTTTACCTTTTCTTCTTCGTCTTCTCCGACTTCATTACCGATATCCCATTCATCATCCCATGCATCATGATCCTCCTCTTCACGTGTCCCAATATTCGTATGATCCTCAGGTAGTTGATCTTCTTCATGTTCATCGTCTATACCAAAATCAATTTCTTCATCCCATGCATCTACATCATCTTCCTCATCATGTTGTTCATCATTAGTATGTTGGGTTTCTTCTTTCTTGGGAAGTCGGCCCTTGCTTTGAGAAAGTGTGTTTTTGTCTGTAGTGTACTCTACCCCAACCTTAGATATGTCGAATTCTTGTGAAGATCCAAAAGAGACTGTCTCCTTTGACGTCAATATATCTTTGTTATTAGCTAATAACATTTTAAATTCATTTATAGTGTCATTAAAATTTTGATCAGTTAAAATATTATAATATAACGTCTTATCATTTATTAAAGTAAGCAAATCAGAACCATTAAAATACCATTTATCACAACCTTTAGCTAACTTGATTACACCCTCATTAATGGCTTTTAAATCATCAAGATATGATTTATCGGAAGTAGTAGTGTATAGAACTGTGGTAGCATTAGATCTAACAAATTTAATTAATTCGTTGCTAATTATGGGACCTAAAGAACAGACTAGTAAGTTATTACTATCTGTTCTCAATTTAACTTCATGTAAGAACTTCGTCACAGATTTAAAACTCTCAATTATACAATCAATTTTCACTTGGCTGGTACCAACATCTTGTCCCAATTTTACAAAAACAAGCTTACCTTGACTGTGATCATATTGGAATGATATTTTTGAATCAAACATATTCTGTTTTATAATATTAATCAATACATCATATTTAATGAAATTTGAATCAATTTCAAATAATTTCTTTCTTAACTCTTCAGCTTCGGGACAAATACCCATATCATTTAAAAACCAATCATGATCTATGGAATCTGTGAAAAACAATTCATTGATTATGGTGATGAATGGTTTATATTCTAACTGATCTCCTTCACCAATGGATATGTTAGAATGAAATGAAATAGATTGATTATCTTGAATAGTCCAAAAGTTGTGGAATAATAAGTAATAAATATTATCAATTAATTTTAAATGCATCGAGTCAATATATTTCATTAACGATCTTTGGAAATGGAATGGTTGCCCCAATAAAATCATATTATAGTCCTTAATTTTATTTCTTAATGTTTTTAATGAATAATAACAATTCTCAAATTCAAATAGTTCCAAATTGGCATTAAATTCCATAATTAAATCACGGAAGGTCTTCAGTTTGTGTAAATCTTCCAATTGAACGGAGAGATCATTGTCTAGAGTCAATATATCGTTAGTTACTTTTAGTATATCATCTAGATTTCTGGTCAAGTTGTTATTGTTATTCTTGATCTGTTCGTTAGTGGAAGTAGAAAGAAGTGGATCCTTTGCGACTGCATCTAACACGGATTGTCTATCTAGACCAAGTTGCGAAATCATCTTGCTGTTAGTAGTGCGAAATCTTACTTAACGTGCCCTCCAGAGGAAGTCATCTCATCACTTGACAGTTGGTAATTGAATCAACATTTTTTAGCATGAATAGTTTACTTAGCTTTAACCTGTTGGAACATTACCCGGTTTTTGGAAGCTATAAGCCTACACCACTTTCCACGGTTCTTCTAAACAACGTCTAACGTAAGTTAATTAAAGTTATCTACTTATATTACTAAAGGGTATACAGTCACAAGAAAAGTCATATTAAAGTCATATTAAAGTCATTATTACTCTTTGAAGAAAGTAAAATATTTATGTCATTGTGTTTGAATCAGGTAAATTGATGAATGTTGGATAGGATCTGTTTATCAATCATTATATGAAAATACTCTGAGTGAGCTGAGAAAGGTTATCATCATAAACAACAATGAATAAATAACTTTATTTATGCGCAAAAAAGGAAATAATCTCTGTCAACTGTCTTAATAGCAGATGATGATACCATAACTGCCTCCGGGAAAGAGGGAAGAAGTGGCACCATTCAGTAAACTATTTCATACTGCCCATCTGCCGACGTTGAGAGAGCTTCTTCTAACCTAAACACTTTCAGTTTAACAAGAGTTCTGATAAAACATTTCAGTAATGGACTTCCTTTTATAACAAAAAATTCAGTGAAGAAAAAAAAAATTTAGACGACCTCCCCGGGTAATGTTATTTAAACTCTATAATGCATTAGGGTTTTTACTTAACCAAGATACTATCTACTACTGATAACAAATACGTTGAACTCAGCCACTCACAACAGCAATTCACTCAGCCTGGCTAATTCTGAAGAACAGCTCTCACAATACGCTTGTAAGCCTGTATCGTTGTCGTAAAATTCCTTCATTTCTTTGGCAATTTTATCACATTGAGACGTTTCCTCTAAAAGGAATTTTCTATAGTCTCCTTGTACTATTTCACGTTCCATGTTTTGTAATATCTTCAATTCCACTAATAATTCATTCCGTCTCTTAGCCACATCGTCTCGTGTGTCTCTGAATTTATTCATTATCGACTTATCAGAAACTTGTTTTTGGAACTCTTGATATGCTAAATTATCTGTCTCCAGGACCAAATCTTGTGTCAATGCCTCCAAATCATTCAAATATAATGCGGTCTTCTTGTTTTGTATGGTTTCTTCTTGCTTTTCTCTAGATTGTTTCATATAGGAGGCAAATGTTCCCTCTGCTCTTTTAACAGCCCAATAAGAAACTGTACTTTTACCACTTAGGAATAGATTGAATATGATAGATACAAGTAAAGCCATTAACACAACTTTGTTTAAATTAACAAATATCCTTCTCACTGCAATGATTAAACTTAGACCAAACCGTACAAGTAATAGAAGAATATTAACAATACGATACATTATTAGTTTCAAAAAGACTTTTATTAGTATCATATAGGAATATCTGACCACGTTGTCGTTAGGAATATTATCCTCCAACTGAGCAACATTATCGGAAGCACTACTCTCTTCAACGATAGTGTCTTGACCTGCTTTCTCCCCATCTGAGTCACTTATACCAATTAAACCACATAATTTCATTGCTTTGATGACTTTGCCATGATTACCAATTCTTTCTAAATAATATCTAATAACTTTCCTCACTAACAAAAACTCTACATGAGTGAAAAATATAGCCCAACTCTTTAAGATCTTATCCAAGTGATTGATGTTATCATCAGTAATCACCTCACCAGTTTGTTTATTGATAAAGTCACACGTATAAAACATCTCAATCACTGATCCATTCGTGGACATCCTTAATCTTGTAGCTACATGATCCCTTGGTGTATATGTCTGACTAATGCAATATCTGACCTTCATTCTAAGATAATTACACATTGGTAATTTTATATAAGTTGGACCTTGTTCCACCTCATAATAAATGTTTTCAATGGCTTTGATAATCTTTTGGTCCACAGTCAATGAATTCTTTTTCATTCGATTTTGCTCGATCTTACTACGTCTATTCAACAAATAATGTGTCATATCCACGGGATATCTTATTTGACGTGTTAGTATCGGTTCATCTGCTTCACTACCCTTTCCTGCTTCTTGTTTCCAAAAGGTAATATTAGTTTGATTAGTATTGGAACTAGCCAAGAAGAAACAACGAGGGAAAGCGGTCGAGGAATCACCAAAAAGAATATGCATCAACCCTTTACTTGGAATATCATAATCGTGTTTATAGATTGCTGTAGCATTTTTTCTAAAGGATCTTAATCGAGAAAGTAATTCTACTGCATCCCCCATCTTCCAGAATGTTGTAGTTTCAACCAATTCTGTACCTTTAAATTCTTTGATATGGGGGAAATCATTATTATGAAATGATTTATTATCTTGCCTTGCAAATTCCTTTTTTGATGATTCGAGTTTATTATCTTGCTTATTCCACAATATATCATCAGTCGTAACATTAGATTTTGTTAGCTGTTCCTCTGCTTGAGATGAGTTGATCTGTTGATCAATGGTAACGAATCGTTTATGAAGTTCCTCTAAACTGCTTACACTACGGGCAGCTTTACTCTCAATCAGCGTACGTAATTTTAACACCACAGCTCTCCGATCACTAAATAGAATATCCACTTTATATTGAACATTATCTACATCGTAGATAATAATACGGTTTAGATTCTTATCATCCATTTCAATAGATATAATATCCGTCGTACTTACTCTTGTTAAACAAATAAATCCCATTGTATTCATATAACAGAAAAGACTGTCCCTTGTAACATAACATACAGAGGGAAATCTCTGTCTGGCATTAGGGTACCAAAATGAATTGAATTTAAATAATAAAAATTCCTCTTTCATCTTTAGCAATCTTTGATCAATAATATACACCATATTCTTCATTTGTAAATCATCAATTTGTAATTGTTTATCATAAAATGATGGAAAATTTTCTGAATTGACCATAGATAATCTATTGTGTACTTTGTTAACCACTGTTGAAGATCTCATATGTTTACTATCACAAATAGAATATTCACTCCAATTTGTTGTACCCCAGATATTCACCAAAATACCATTAGGGAACCAACTCCCCCGGGTGAAATAATTACTTAAGATAGCCAGTTGCGATAATTTGGTAGAAATTGGAGTAATATCCATATGAAATTCAAATAACTTACCATCTGGTAGACTTAATACCTCATATTCCGAAAATGAACAATCTAATTCGTCTAGGAGAGATTTAGTTTCACTATCAAAAGTTGTTATGGCTTGATCGATGGAAGTTGTTGTACTTGATGCAAATTCAAAAAACCGTGGTGAAAATCTTTTGTATGCAATTTCATGAGCCAGTGTATTAGAATCCAATGTCTCCACATATCTCCTTGAGAGTTCGAATGTATTCAACCAAGATTTCAAGTCTTTCAAACTTTCTGTTTGGAGAACAATTTTTATATTCTTTTTACCAGGGATAGGCGATGATTTATTGCTGGCACCATTAATAACTTTGATTTCAAAACAATACTTCCTATTCTCCTCCATACTATGTCTTACTTGCGTTAAGAAAACACCAAACTTATCCGTTTCCTCAACATAGATCTTTGATGGAGACAGTAAGAACATACCAAAGACACCATTTTGTAAAAAACACCACCTTCTCACCCATACCTCTCTGTTATCCTTCCCAACTGAATTATCTATATGCAACCACCCCGCCTTTTCTGGACAAACCGTCGGAATTGGGACTTGATTACATACCTCAGCAGCATTATGTATATTTGTAATACTATAATCAGTGATATCAGCTGATGGGGCGAGGAAATTTGTTGCATATTCATAAACTTGTTTCTTTGCATGTTCCATATCCTTTTTCAAAGCTTCACTACCGTCAATGGAATTTTGAACCCATTTAATGTAATCATCAAAATATTTTGACCCTGTTGATATAGATAATTCAGTGTTATTACTATGTTTTCCCTTCAAAGGTATACTCGATTGTGCTGTGACTATAGACATGGAATCGATTAAATATTTTTCTAGATTTAATTTTACCGTCGAAATAGCTTCAATTAGATCTAATGAAGCCATCAAATAATTTTTTCTTATTTCATGTAATTGTTGTGCGTCATTCTTGATACTCAGTGGATCAGAGAGTTTGTTACTAACCTTTATTTCTTGGAACGCATGTAGCATATTGTCATATTTGGTTTGAAAATACTCAAAAGTCTTCCTCTTGTTTTTATATGGCTCAATTACATTAGCCATTAAATCCACCAATATATCTGAACGAGAATTACCAGCCCCAATGACTATTTTAATAAGATTATCGAAATAGTTTTTATACTCTTTATTGAAATCAGCTACCACGGACGATGTATATGTTTGATTGCTGACCAATCCGTTAGCCAGAATCACAGGCGATGGGAAAGCTAGAGACACAATGGTTTCCCCGACACGTTGGAAATCTTCAAAAGTGGTCTTAAATTTTTGATCATAAAAGTCAATA
>JAJLXW010000465.1:44025-57356 GCA_030571515.1 Monosporozyma aquatica
GTCAATAGTGGTTTGGATTCTGTCATCAAACATTTCTATCCTGGTGTGAAAGAAGTTAACATGTGCTCTAAATGCAGGAGAATCCACTGAGGCCTCCTTAAATTCTACAGAGATCAGTTTCAATTGTTTATGTTTTGAGGGAGCCCCAGTTGGCAGTGGATTTGGCGTATTTTCTTGCTGGGACATCTTGTATCCTATTTCTTCTATATCAAAATGTTTTCAAAGACTCGGAATACAGACTTGAACCGTTCCAGATATTATTTTGCGGTCGACCAATTAGTGGTTTTACTTTGGACTGTTACTGGCTATTAATCTTCCTTTATTTCACTATGAACCGTGAATTGCCGAATCTTAAATTTTGTAGAACTAAAAAATTATTTATGAATGAAAAATTAAATATAAACAGACGGAAGCCTTGAAGTCATCGCATCTAAAAAGCATAACATTACAAGAGGTTGACATCTGGTTTGCTGACTAAGAATCTCTCCTGCAATTGTTTACGGCCAGTTTGTTAAAATACAACTATCGTTTTCACAGTGTGGGTTCAAACACTTTCCAAACAGTTTATATATCTGAAAACAATGGGTAGTCGAGGACTCACTACCCAAACCATACGCCCGTTGTCATCCTTATCCATTTCTAAGGATAAGGTTCATATTGATAATTTGAAAATACAAACCATAACAGGTCCCGATTTATGGAATAAATTGAATGCACAAAAATGTCAAGTGTCTATGCATATTGGAACAGATTTCGCTAAATCATCTGCTACTGATGATCTTAAATATTCTTTAAATTATGCGGTCCTGAGTAGAGATGTGACAAACTTGGTGGAATCTAAGAAGAATTGGTTACAGTTGAGTAATTTAACTAAGTCAATTTATGAATTCACTATGGACAAGAGTAGGTATCATGGAGTAAATGATTTAGAGGTCTCTGTGAAGAATTTAGACTATCATTTAAGGACCCCCCATGTTTCATGTACTATGAGAAATCCTTTACAAGAGACATACAAGATATCTAATCTTGAACTCTTCACTATCATCGGAGTATTTACTTTTGAAAGACTTCAGAAACAAAAAGTTTCCCTAGATTTAACGATTACAACGCCACCAGGTTTAGATAAGGATAGTTCAATAAAGTCTATTATTGATAACACTGTAGAGTATGTTGAATCATCCAACTTCAAGACGGTCGAAGCATTAGTGGAATCCGTGGGGAAAGTTATCGCCCAATCACTATCCTCCCCGAAGAGAAATGAAATTGATATCAATATCAAAGTAACCAAATTAAGTGCTATCACAGATACAGATGGTGTTGGCGTTAGTACAACTAAGAGTACTAAAGAATTAGACATCTTAAAAACAATTAACTTGAACGATACACCTGATGTTGAGACTACCACCTTCAATCTACCCGTAGAACATAAAGATACTACTGCAGCTATTTTTGATAATGAGTGGAATACTTCATATTTAGCCTTTGGATCCAATATTGGTGATAGATTAGAATATATCACCTTAGCATTAAATTTACTAAAACAAAATCCAAAGATTAAAGTCACCAATGTCTCATCTCTTTTTGAAAGTGAACCTATGTATTTCAAAGATCAAAATACCTTTATGAATGGATGTATTGAAATCAAGACTCAATTAGCCCCTCAAGACTTATTAAAATTCTGTAAACAGATTGAATATGAGGAATTGAAAAGAGTGAAACATTTTGATAATGGCCCCAGATGTATTGATTTAGATATTATCTTGTATTTAAACAGCAAGGGAGACCATATTACATTTAATACAGAAAGTTTAATTATACCTCATCCAAGAATGTTAGAGAGAACATTTGTACTAGAACCTTTATGCGAACTGATCCCTCCAAGTTTGTTGCATCCTGTCACCGCAGAACCCATTGTGACATATTTAAACCAAATATATGGCAAATTGAATGGGGAGGATTATTTATGGAAGTTAGTTCCATTACCCACTATTGATGGTAATTATCGTTTCTTAAGATTTAAAACCGAATATGAATTAGACCCTATCACTGCCCAACTGATTGAAAGGAAGGTTTCCCCGACTTATTTGATGGGTATTTTAAACACCACACCAGATTCCTTTTCGGACGGTGGTGAACATTTCAATGATATCGAGAAACAATTGGAATACGTTAAAGAGATGTGTCAACAAGCATTTAAATTACGTGATAATATTATTATTGATATTGGAGGATGTTCTACACGTCCTAATTCAAAGCAAGCACCAGTCGAAGAAGAGTTATCAAGAACCATCGATTTAATTAAAGCCATTAGACAATGCCCTGATCTTCCAAAGGATAGAGTTATATTATCCATCGATACATATAGATCAGAAGTAGCAGAGCAAGCTATTGCCGCTGGTGTCGATATTATAAATGATATATCGGGTGCAAATTTTGATCCACAGATCCTTGAAATTGTTTCCAAGCACCCTCATGTTGCATATGTCTTATCTCACATCCGAGGAGACATCAACACAATGAATAAACTAACAAGTTATAAAGATAGAGAGAATGTTAATGGTGTTGAGTACTTGTACAACGAAAAATACAATAATAATGAAACTGAATTTATAAGAGTTATTGGATACGAAATGAGTCAGACTTATAAGAAAGCTCTTCAATCTGGTGTGAAACGTTGGCAAATCATATTAGACCCTGGTTTAGGATTTGCAAAGAATGGTCAACAGAATATGAAGCTAGTTAAGAATATCCCACTTTTGAAGAATTATTCCTATTGGGATGAAAACACTAGAGAATATACAAGTTTCAATAATTTACCGATATTAGTAGGACCTTCGAGAAAGAAATTTCTTGGTACCATTACAAAGGAGGAAAACCCTGCAAAGAGAGACTCTGCGACAGCCTCTCTTGTCACGGCATGTATAGGATATGGTTCTGATATAGTAAGAGTCCACAATGTGCCAGAATGTTCCAAGGCAATGAAAGTAGCGGATAGTTTATATAAATTTCTGGAATAGGGTATACACTCACGTACATATATTTATCAACGTTAAGAATCAAATTAAAAATTATAGATTCCATTATTCTTTAAAGACTAATTAATACACAGATATATGGATAAATAAATAAATAACATTTATTTCGCAGCTCACACCACTTAGAAATATTAATAATTCAAAGGAATTGGAGTAAATATCTTTCATTATATTGCTTAGTGGAGGGAAAGAGGAAAGGTGTGATTAAAGAGATTTAGGATATTAATGTAAAATTTTTTAGAGAGAAAATATAGATACAGACTTTATATTCAGTTTAAAAATATATTTTAGTTTGGACAGTCTCTGGAGATGTGACCTGGTTGGTTACAGTGGTAACAAACCTTTTCAGCAGCTTCATTTGGACAATCTCTGGAGATATGGCCAAAGTTACCACAGTTGTAACATTTGGATTCAGATTCAGTACAGTCTCTGGCTAAATGGTTTAGACCACCACACTTGTAACAGGTTCTACCATTGTTGGATCTGTTACCGTTTTGGAATCTACCCTTTCTTGGTTCTGGACAGTCTCTAGAGATATGACCAGTTTGGTTACAGTTGTAACAACGTTGGACAGTACATTCACTTCTGACGTGACCAGTTTCACCACAGTTGTAACATTGCTTGTGTTCGACAGTTCTTGGTTGAGGACATTCGGATTGGACGTGACCTGGTTGGTTACAGTTGTAACATAACTTTTCGGAATCACATTCGTCAGCTAAGTGACCAATTTTACCACAAACGTAACAAGCTTTTTGAGACATTATCAATATATATATTTGCTGGGTGCTTGCTTCTTATAAGGGATAATCAGGTAATCCAATATTTCTGACATAAACGTACCCTGTTAATACAATATTCTCGCCCCACAGTGTTATCTTTTTTGTTCAAATTATTATTCAACTCATCTCGATGAAAATTTTCATTCCACTGCAATAGGGCCGTGCGGAGGGATATTCCAAGTGTCACAAAATCAATAATTAATAAATAAAATAAAATCTACACCGCGATTACTCAATAAGGAAATTGGTGTTTAGTATTCCATTCTTCTACCTTCTATTAATCATCTTTGTTAGATGACAATGATGACGACGATGAAACTGAGACAGACTTATTGTGGGGTATTGTCTTTTCCCAGGGCTCCAATGGTTCAGAATCCATCACAGCAGTTCCATATTTTACAGTATTCTCAAAAATGTCTAAGACTTCCGATCCATAGTCTAGTAATGTATCACAATCATTTAGAATCAATTGGTCTAAATGATGTTGAATGTCAGATCTGAATTTAGGAGTGCCAATGTTCATCAATATGATTGTTAACAATGTCAAAACCTCGGGTGCTAGCACATACACTGCAAAATCTTTGGGACCCCACCATCTCACGGCAGATGACTTGCTACGTATCAACTTTATTTGATATTTTGAATAAATAGCTTCACCAACTATATTTTGTCTTTTCCATCCATAAAACCCGGCTTGAAATTTATTTAAAGATGACATTGAGATATCATGAAGAGAGAAAAATGATTTATTTGTTTGCTTGCTCAGTTCTTTAGCGTGATTATAAAAGTTCGACGGTATTTTTCCCTTTAAGATATAACTGACGATTGGAAATAATGGCGTGCACTTTTCTATCAATGTCGATGAATACATTGGCGGGGGGAACTTATAGGCCTTGCCAATGTTATGTTTTAGTGTGCTAGTGTTTTCAATGGTATTGTTAGTGTTACTCAACATTGGGGGTTCACCTAATGAAGGCTTCAGATTACCTGAACTTTCAGTATGAGCAGACTGGATCAATTTGGAGTAATATTTCTGTGAACTGGTATCTTCGATAAAACTTTCCAATTTTTTTAGTTTTGTATAATTATTATCGTTACCTTCTGTAGATATATCACCTTTAGCCTTTCTCTTCTTCACATCTTTTTTATTATGATGTGATTTTTTCGATTTCTTTTTGCCGGACGGCACTTTAATCGTTATGACATCTTCATCGTCATTTTCTTCTATGTCATCATCATTATCACTTCTGTAACCGTCTGAATCATTATAGTTGGAATGTTTTTCAGACTGTATACTGACATTGACTTCTGTTTCTATATTTTTCCAGCGATTCTTCAAAAATTTAATACTAGCGTCATCTCTATCAGATTTGTTCAGCGTATCTATCTTGAACCTTTTTCTACCTTTCGAGTCGGCCATTCCCCAACTTTCTGATACTAATTCACTGCAATATCACTGGGTTATATATTTTTATGTGATAT
This sequence comes from Monosporozyma aquatica, assembly GCA_030571515.1. Classification (NCBI taxonomy): domain Eukaryota; kingdom Fungi; phylum Ascomycota; class Saccharomycetes; order Saccharomycetales; family Saccharomycetaceae; genus Monosporozyma; species Monosporozyma aquatica. Next base: position 49,322 of record JAJLXW010000465.1, read on the forward strand.
AATGTATCACATTTGTTCTGAAGCCATCTTAACATCCAATATTTTTTTTTCAATAATAAATAAAATAACCTTTCCAGTAAAATTCTAATTTAGACCAGGGTTAAGCAAAGAGATGAGAATATACAGTAAATACAGAACAACTTTGCCCAAAATAATCCAAAGAACTACAGCAATATGAAAGAGTTTTCAGATTTCTTAGAACATAAGTCAATTACTCCAGATTTATCTGATTTTATTACGGAAGCCTTTTTAAAAGAGTTACTGGACAAAAGTGAAAATAAACAACCCATTGAAGACGACAGATATACTCAAGTTACATCCCGTTCCAAATCACGTTTTGGTTCTTCTCTGACCCCAAATGAAATATTATCGTTAGAATTCCATCCTTCTGGGGAATTCTTGGCCTACAGTAGAATGGACGGCTCATTGACTATTTGGAAAGTATCTCCCAATGGAGATTTAAACTCTAGTGCTAGCAAGAAAATAACGGTTAATAATATTGTTGGAAGAGAGAAATTGGTAACATGTTTATCATGGAATGGCATGGAGAGGTCTCAACTTGCCACAGCAACAAACTCAAATGATTTAATTATATGGTCACTTGTCGATTTCCATACCGAGGACTCTGAACTTCATAGAATCAAAACAATTAGTCCCGGATCACCAAAGACTAAGATCAATAGATGCTATTATAGCCCTCGTGGAAAGTGGTTATTGGCTGCTACCAAAAGCGAAAACTTATACTTGTTGTCTGTGCAGGATGATTTTAAAATGGTGTCTGCTGTTGACATAAATAATTATCTAGCCAGTAACGATACAGTGTATTCTATTTCATGGAATAATTCTGACGATTATCTGTTAGTTGGTTCTAAAAATGGTCAAATATTGGTCTTCTCGGTAGCGGATAGTGAGCAATGCCTCCAACATATATTGACATTAGACGGTCACAGAGGCTCCATTACATCATTAAAGGTGGATCCATACGGTAGGTACCTCGTAAGTGGTAGCTCTGATGGTACTTGTACTCTTTGGGATCTTGCAACGTTTATCCCCAAATTTATCATTAATAATATCAATGCTTTAATATTATCCGTAGATATAGACCATTTTGGTAAGATACTGACAATCGCTACAGCAGAGGATAAAATATTATTTTACAATATTTCTAATGGTGAATTAATCAGATCAGACTCAGTCGCAAATTTAAAAGCTGACATATGGTTCAGATTCCATCCTGGTAAGGCTTGGTTTATCAAATCCTCAAAGGATGATATTCTCGAAAACCATACTGTTGTGGCCACAGACGAAGTCAAATTTTGGAAGCAAAAATACGAGTCTGCTTTATCACAATTAAGGAATAAAGGTAGAAATGGGAACAAATCTGGTTCCAATGATGCAAGAAATAACGATTTCCGGGGACGTGGGAACTTGGATCGTGGGAAAAAAATCTCTGACAGACCTACTGCTCCTCAAACTAAAATTCGTAAGAACGTAACGGCAGGAAGACCTCAGAAAAGGGTTGGAGGGAGGTTTGGCAGGATGGATAGGGATCGATTAAGTGTTCCTCCATCGAGAGCATCCAGATTTAATAGATAATACTCCGCCTAGCATATGACATTTATGAATATATCATAATTACAGAAGAGATAGATATATAATATATAATCAATATCATTGAAAGGATATTTACAAGAAATGGTAGTTGTTCATACATGTCACAAAGGCTACTATATAAATGCGATAGGGTTGGTATTATTTGCCCTCTTCATTTATCTAGGAGATATTCTGTATCTTGATAGTAATCCTTATTTACAAAGTCTTTGATCTCCTCTTTAGTTAACCATTTAAAGTCAATATCTTTACTCATTGGTACAAATTCACCTGTTAATATTTTCGATTTAATAAGGAATTCTACAGTATCACTTTCACCATCCCGTAGCACTTTTATGGGTTTCCTAGAAACAGTCCAAGTGTTAATTTTTCCTCCACCAATCTCTCTTATACCATTCTCTGCTACACTATGTAGTGGGCAATCAGGTTGAACATCAAAGGATGGAAATCTCCATTCATTTGTACTGTTTCTCTTAACCAATAAATATAATGTTCTTCTTAATTGTCTTTCTAAACTTGTCAAATCATTAGTTTCATCAGCCCTGGTGATAATAGAATTTTTCACAATGGGTCTACTAATACTCCTGTCATCAGAACTTGACTCCTCCCTAGGTATTATAACCTCCTGTTTCATGCTTCTTTCACGACCATGCCTTATATCTGGAATACCATTTGGATACGAAACCCCTGGCTGTTTTGAGGTAGGTTTCTTTTGAGCAGCTCTAAACTTAAACTCAGACATTGTTCCCTTCTTAAAATAATAATAATCTGGGAATGTCCACATCAGTCTTCTTTCCAATTCTGATTTATATTTCATATATTGGGATTCAAATTTTGTTAATTCAGGTACAACAATCGGACTTCTAGCTAAAACTAGTGCAGCTCGTACTGTTGTGGGTACTAAAGTGGCCATAGTTCTTCAATTTCCTGTATACGTGATATCTCCAAAATATCCTCCCATATAGTAACACTCTTAAGTAATCTTAAAGGATTATTTTATCTCGAAGCTATATTTTGTTTCTCTTCCTTAAGAGATCTTTTTTTTTTTTAATTCATTTTAAGAAATTATCTAAGATACAGACAAAGTAATCTCGAGTTTTAAAAGTAGAAGAGGATATAAGATTATCGGTTATTTTCTATATAAAAACTACGACATGGGGATTTACAACGACGTAAGAAACTATTTGGTAGCAAATGTCTTTTAATGGACAAGTATGATAATATTATAAATTATAGATATATTGTAGAATAATAATAACAGACTTCTAAGAAGGAATATACAGAGATGGAAGGAAAGTCTAGGATTAGCAATGATATGATGCTATTAGCTATTCCTGTCGTGTTCTAGATGTCATCTTTTTTCAGGATTTACGCTCCATATTATATGGTCTTTTCAATGTTGTTGTTGATTCAACATACTCATCAAGGTATTTAATTGAGCTTGTGGGTCAGCGGTTTGTTGGGCTGGAAGCGGTTGTTGGGATTGTGGTGATCCAACTGGGGGTTGCTGATTAGGCATTGGTGGGATACCCATTTGACCCTGAGGCATCATAGGTTGTTGGGTTGGTGGCGGCATACCATAACCACCCATTGGTTGACCGTACATACCATTTTGTCCCATAAAGCCACCTTGTTGTTGTTGTTGTGGTGGTGGTGGTACTTGGCCATACATTTGATTTGGTCCACCCATGTAACCACCTTGCATTGGTTGATTTTGATTGTATTGATTGTATCCACGTCTATCATCTCTATTTGATCTGGGACCATTTCTAGAAGAATTTGTGGGGACTCTGTGAGAAATAGCCTTTGATGAGACACCATCTCCAACAATAATATCTGGCTCTTCAAAGACCATACCAGGTTGTAATGGCTGACCATTAGTACCACCCCATTGAGCCTCTACAGACCATTTTCTGTCGGCGTCTGTTAATCTACTGATTGGAATGATACTGTACCCATTTTGATAATCACAACAATCTCTAGGACCAAAACCAACACCCCAGCGGGTTCTTAATGGATAAGACCCGTCTAAATTGAAATTCATTAATACATTTTCTGCTTCACGTCTAGAATATACTTTCACAAAGGCATGTTTTCTATGATTATTCAAAATAACGCTTTGAACCTCAGCAAATGGTTTTAAAATTTGAGCAATATCCCATTCTTTCATATTCATTGGTACACCACCAAGAAATAAGGTTCTACTCAGGACTTTAATTGAGTCAGGGGGTAAAGATGGGTCAAAAGACATGGGTTTTGGTCTATTATGTGGATTCTGTGGGTAATTCATTTCATCTGGATATAGATGATGATTGTTTGGACCAAATACTTGTTGTTTACGACCAAAGGCGCTGTGGTAATCATTGCTATTACTTTGATCATTACCGTATCCATATCTTTGTTCACCTCTTTGAGGTGGGGATCTTGACCTGTTCCTTCTGGAAGAATATCTCTCGTATTGACGTTCCCTTTCACGTCTACTACCGTATTCAGTAACCCTATGTGGAGGTTGCTGTTGCTGTTGCGGTTCTACTTTGTTTACTTGTACTTGTGATTCTTGATGATTTACTAGCTGAGTTTGTAAGGATAATAATAATTTACGTAGGGCTTCATGTTGTTCGGAAGAATCCTCTGATATTAATTTGTCAGTAATCTTAACTTTCGGAATTGGATCAAGTGGTGTCAAGTTATTAATTACAGCAATGGCTCTTTCTTTAGGATCTTCAGGTAAGTCATCCTTCTTCTGAACAGAAGAAGTAGTATCACTATTACTATTGCTACTATTATTATTACTACGCGATAATGAATCATCCATAGAAAAACATTTGGCCCTAACAGCGTTTAGGTAACCCTTCTGGAATAAACCAGTTCTATCCCAGATATCGATTAAAGTCCTTATCTTTGATCTATGGTCTTCACTTCCCTTTGATACAGCAGTTACTAACAATTCCTGGATTACTTCTCCTAATGTATATATAGCATGTGCAGCAGTTCCCTTCTTGGCAGTGGCTTTAATGTAATCATCTTTAGCACGAGCTTCGTCTAAATATGCCCTGCCGATAGAATCGATAATGTACAAAGAACCTAGTCTGTGTGTGTCTGGGCAAGTCTTAGAATAATTAATCATTGCGTTGATGATTTGTTCCTCCTCAGTGACATTTTCAAGGGCAAACGTGGTCAATTTTTTAATACGAGAACCAGAGATACCTGATTTTAAATCTCTAAAGGATTCCAAGGTAGTTACAAAATCTTGAAATGTTTCTCCTTCACTCATTTTATGTGAGTATTTTTTGTTAGTTTTGTTAGTTATGTGTCCTTTGGGCCGTTGTAGAAACAGAGGTATTAATTCTTTACTTAAGCTAAAATCAATACGATTTTATTTATCGTCCAATTCAATTTTGATAAGGATAATACGAATTTCTATATATATAAAAATTAAGGTTTCAAACACTTGTGTTGTTTTAGTTGTATCCAATTGTAAAAAAAAAATTTATAAATTAATGTAAGGACGAAAACAAAAACAGATACGAAGCTATTAATAAGTTGTTTTCTCGACTATTATAATTGTACTGTGCTTTCTTCAAAGAAAAAACAAACTGAGAATGTAGTAGTGATTAATATACAAAATACGCAAAAACGTAAAAGTCTCTTTTTTCAGTATCTTGTTATGTTCTTCTTATATTTTTTTTACCCATAGGTTCTCCAAATAAGGAAGAAGAAAAAATTGTAATAAACAAATTTCAAAATTCCATCTTCCTTTTATATAATTTTTTTTTTTTTTTATTTTGGATGTTGCGAAAAATAGAAAGGAATTGAGGAGGGTAAGATCGAGATGATAAAGATGACTTGATTCAGTATGAGATATCAGGAGCGTTTAATTGAGAATTTTACAAGGCGGTTAAGTTCATTCACAGTCGTAATAAGGGTGAGCAATTGTAGTAGTCAGTGGAGAATACAGTTTTGTTCAGTACTTTTTTGCCACGTATATAACTGAAGAGGAAAGAAGGTAAAAATGAGCGCTATCCACAAGTTATCTATTCAAGGTATCCGATCTTTTGACTCCAATGACCGTGAAACCATTGAATTTGGTGCTCCATTGACACTTATCGTTGGTATGAATGGGTCTGGTAAGACTACAATTATCGAGTGTTTGAAATATGCAACTACGGGAGACTTACCACCAAATAGTAAAGGTGGTGTTTTTGTTCATGATCCCAAAATTACTGGTGAAAAGGACATTCGTGCTCAAGTTAAGTTAGCATTCTCTAGTGCAAATGGATTGAATATGATTGTGACGAGAAACATCCAATTGTTGGCAAAGAAAACCACAAACACATTTAAGACTTTAGAAGGTCAATTAGTAGCCATTAACAGAGGTGGGGAAAGAACTACATTGAGTACCAAATCTGTGGAATTAGACACCCAGGTACCATTATATATGGGTGTTCCAAAGGCTATTTTGGACTATGTCATATTTTGTCATCAAGAAGATAGCCTTTGGCCTCTAAGTGAACCATCCAATTTAAAGAAGAAATTTGATGAAATATTCCAAGCTATGAAGTTTACTAAAGCCATAGATAATTTGAAAACCATTAAGAAAGATATGGTGATGGATATCAAATTATTAACACAATCTGTAGAACATTTGAAAGTAGATAGAGATAGATCAAAGACCACCAAGATCAAAATCCATCAATTAGAAGCTAAGATAGACCAATACCAAAACGAAGTAAATTCTATTGAAGACCAATTAAATAAAATAACTAGAGAATCAGATAGACTGTTTAAGACTAATCAGGACTTCCAGGATGTCTTATCCAAAGTTGAAAACTTGAGAAATCTTCATTCCGTCACATCCAATGAAGTCAAAAGATTGGAAAATTCAATTGATATCGTAGATATGTCACCAGATGAAATAACAGACATGTTAGAGAATTTTGGAAGAACATTGCAAGAAAAAGAAAGAGAAATAAATAAAACTGAGGAACAATTGTTTTCCTTGAAATCAACACAAGATGTTTTAAAGGGAAATCGAGAATTGCTAATCAGAAAAGAAGCTGAGCTAACGTCTCAAAAGAATACTTACTTGCAATTGAAGGATACTCTAAATAAAAGGGTGGAACAAATAACTTCCAAGTATAACATAAGTGTAGATGCCGAAACAAATCCTCTTCTTGCCTGTTCAAATCATTTTGAAGAAGGAATAGATGAATTAATACAACAGCTTGAGGTAAAGAAAAGCTCTGGTAGGATTACTGTTAAGAATTTAGAGGATAAATTAATTACCAAACAATATGAAGAAACTGCCCAATCTCAAAAATTGGAATATTCAAAACAAGATATCAAAAAATTAAACAATGATATTGATGACCTATCGGCTCAGCTTGAAGTTACTACCACATCAGAAGATGAATTGGAAAAAGCTAATAGTATGCTGCAAATGTATCGTGAGAGATTAGCAAACTGGGAAAGGGACGATTCGTCTGAGACTATAGCTTCTCAAATTAGACAGAAAAATGATGAAATTGTGTTAACAGAGAACGAAGTAGAGCGTATCCAGGATAAGATTTTAAAAACCAATCAGCAAACCGATTTATTTGCGAAACTTGGTGTTGTAAAGGGATCTCTTTCTGCCCGAGAAACAGCCTTACAGAATTTAAAGAATACTTTGGAAAATGATAACTATATAGAGAAATTTGGATTAAACCTGACTGCTGATATCAACTTGGATTATAAGAAGTTTTTTATTAACTTACAAAAGGAAATTGCTATGTCCAATAAGAAACTAACAGATGCCCAAAAACTAGTCACAGAAACTTTATATCGTTTGAATACCACCAGGAAAGAATTAGAATATAATTCAGTCCAAGAGAAAAAATTAGTGACACAAATTAAAGAGCAGTTACCAGAAGATTGTGATATAGAGGATTATTCTGATATAGTTGAAGATGCTGAGGTATCTTATAAAACGGCTTTAGAAAACTTGAAAATGCATCAAACAACATTGCAATTTAATAAAAAGGCGTTGGAAATAGCTGACCGTGACAGTTGTTGTTATCTATGTTCTAGAAAATTTGAAAGCGATGAATTTAAGAGTAAGCTATTACTGGAATTGAGGAAAAAAACTGATTCAAATTTTGAGAAGGCCTTAAAGGAGGCGGTTAGTGAGGAAAAGCAATATTTAGATGGTTTGAGATCGCTGGAGAAGGATATTATAGCTGTGAATAATTATAGAAACAAAAGTAAAGAATTAGAGTCTAAAAGAATAGAAGAAGAAAGCAGCTCATCACAGTTACAGGACTCTCTTAAGGCAACTGAGCAGCAGAATGCAGACTTGAAAGAATCCCGGGATTACTGTGAAAAGTCCTTGAGAAGAAACATTGAACAATATACCGATACTCTAACTGATATTAAACAACTAACC
>JAJLXW010000465.1:63756-95132 GCA_030571515.1 Monosporozyma aquatica
GTGAAAGATCCAGAAGTGTTTAAGAAATTACCTGCCCATTGGGAAAAGAAATATGATCTAGATATGGCCAAATTAAATGTTAGACCACCTACAATAACCACTAGAGTCTCTGAATATGTACCAGAAATCGTATCTTTCGTCCAATCCATTATTGATAATGGTTACGCATACTCAACTCAGGATGGATCTGTGTATTTTGATACTGTTAAATTCGATAGTGCACCAAATCATGATTATGCTAAATGTCAACCATGGAATAAAGGTCAACTGGACTTAATTAATGATGCAGAAGGTTCGTTATCAAATTTCAGCAATACTGGTAAAAAATCTAAAAATGATTTTGCCCTATGGAAGGCCTCAAAACCTGGTGAGCCAGAATGGGAATCCCCCTGGGGGTTAGGTAGACCTGGGTGGCATATTGAGTGTTCTGTCATGGCAAGTGACGTTTTGGGGAATAATATTGATATTCATTCAGGTGGGATCGATTTAGCCTTCCCACATCATGATAATGAATTGGCTCAATCTGAAGCTAGATTCGATAATAAGCAATGGATTAATTATTTCTTACATACAGGTCACCTTCATATTGAGGGACAAAAGATGTCTAAATCATTGAAAAATTTCATTACCATCGAAGAAGCATTACAAAAGTTCACCTCTAGACAGCTGAGATTAGCATTTGCCTCAGTACAGTGGAATAATCAATTAGATTTTAAAGAAAGTTTAATCCATGAGGTGAAATCTTTGGAAACCACTTTAAACAATTTCTTCACTAATGTAAGAGCTTTAAAAACAGACTATGATCATGAACTATCCCAAGATCGTTACGTATCTAAGAAACTAACACCTATTGAAAAGCAACTTTTGACTGATTTAGTTGATGCTAAGGATAAAGTTCATGTGGCATTTTGTGATAATTTATCTACTCCACAAGTGTTAAAGACCCTTGGTGATATTGTTACCACAACTAACACATATATCAAAACTGTTGGATCTAATTTAAAAATTGAACCGATTGTGGAAGTTTGTAAATATGTGACTAAGATTCTTGATATTATTGGGTTCCCAACTCGTTCAGATGGATTAGGTTGGTCTAATGCCTCATTATCTGGAGAAAATTCATCATCATTATCCAATGGTTCTTTAGAAGATACAGTCATGCCATATGTTAAAGTATTGTCTACATTCAGAGATGAAGTACGTTCTATGGCAATTAAAAAAGTGGATAATGTCGAATATTTGAAATTAACTGACTCTGTTAGAGATCATGATTTATTAAATTTAAACATTGCATTGGATGACAGAAATGGTCAAAATGCTTTAATTAAATTCTTATCTGATGATGAAAAGACTGAGATGATTAAATTTATGCAAGAGAAGGAGGCCAGAGAAGAGGCTAAAAAATTAAAGAAATTAGAACAACAACGTCAAAAAGAATTAAAAGAGCAAGAAAGAAAGGCAAAGGCATCTGTATCTCCACTAGAAATGTTTAAAAACACTGATCTATACACTGCATGGGATGAACAAGGACTACCAACCAAAGATAAAGATGGTAACGATGTGACTAAGAGTATGACCAAAAAATTAAAGAAACAATGGGAACAACAAAAGAAACTTCATGAAGAATATTTTGGCAAGATTGATGCTTAAAATATATGTATAATATTTATATACTTTTAATTGTGATACTCTGTATTTTTTCTATACAAATAGATTTAATTTGTCATTGCAAAATCATTTGAACCATCTGTTATGGTTTTACGGAAGTATTTCCCCTTCAAAGTTTGATTTGCTTTGATAACGGGTCAAGAGAGAAGAATTGAAGAAAAAAAAATTTAATATTAAAACAAAACGATGAATAAAGGATCCCTATAGATACTGTTCGATAAAATTCTTTGAGGGTGGCCAATTCATGGACTCACTTTTGGAAAAACTAGGATAAGATAACATAACATGGTTACTAAAGAAGAGTATGTTTTTTGTGGGTAAAGTAAGTTGTCCTTATAACACACAACTTTACTAACAAATTTTATATATATTTTTGAACAACAGAATATCAAAGGCATTCCTGGGTTTAGCCAAGACGGCAGATGACATCAAACAGGTAGATAATGATGTCCGTCTTTATAGGTTACAAAAATTAAAACCAATTTTTGTTGAACGTGATTCATTAATTGCAAAGATTCCATCCTTTTGGGAAGTAGTATTATCACAACATTCAGATTTTGCTAATTTTATTAGAGCTTCAGATTTTGCTTATGTGGATTGTATCGATGATTTGAAAGTGAGCTGGGATGATGAGGGGAATTATAACATTACCATACGTTTTAAGGGCATTGAAGGTGATTTCCCAGCTCAAACTGTGATTAAACATTTTAAATGGGTGACTATTGTGGATGATTTGAAAAAGGATGAACCAGAAGAGGATGATTTAGAAGAAGACAACTCCGAGGAAGAGCATGATAGTACCATTGAAAGGTTAGTCAGTGAACCAGTTGAAATCATATGGCCAACTGCTTATGATAATATCAATCCTACTAAAATCCAGGACAAGAAATCCGTGGAAGGTAAAAGAAATTATAGAACCGGTATGAAGACTTTATTTGCTTGGTTTAAATGGACTGGTTTAAAACCCGGCAAGGAATTTCCAAATGGTGATGCACTTGCTGAATTATTTGCCGAAGATTTATATCAAAACTGTCTTGCTTACTATACAGAGGCACAACGTGATTTAGAGGATGAAATGGAAGATGAAGACGGAGAAATGGATAGTGCTGAAGAACCTTTAGACATTAGTGAAAGTGAACTTCCTGAAGAAGAGGCTAATGATGTCAAGAGACAACGTGTAGAATAAGAATAAATAATAAAAAATTTAATATATATCTATATAGAAAGATATTGTATGATGTGTTTACTTATGCAATTAAGGTAAATAGTCTATCCGATTGAAGTGAATATATTAATCAATAGTCTATATTGTTGGAGGTTGATTGTACATTGTTTGATACATTACCCTTAGGTTTCCCAGTAGCCTTCTTAGAAACTTTCTTGACAATTCTTGTGTTCTTGGCAGTCGGTCTCTTAGCCATTAGTTTAGCCATTGGATCATCATTAGAATAATTGTATTTTTTCCGTGTTTCAGCACCAAAAGAAACACCACTACCTGTAGTAGAAGTTAAAAAGGGGTTCTTCCCACCAGGTGTGGTACTGTTGTTGTTATTGTTATTTTTAACTTTAATCACCGATGTATCTAATTTCCTTCTACCCAACAGATAATCTTCCTTTTCTTCAGGTAAATTATCTTTATCATTGTACATCCATTCCAACCCATTTTTTAATTTCAAGTTTTGTTTCACAGTTTGATCTCTTGTAGAATTAATTAAATCATTTAATTCCTTTTCCTTCTTAATTTCTTTTTGTCTTTGAATAAATTTTTCTTCCTCTTGTTCTATTTCTTGTTCCCTTTCCCAAACTTTCTTTCTGTTTTTGAGTAACTTGGGATTCCAAGATTTTAATAAATTTAAATCGCCAGCACCCATTATTTTTTCTTTAAAGTCTTCTCTCTGTTGATATCGTCTTTCTCCAGAGTTTACTATTTATCTGTTTGGGTTGAAGATATTAATTATTCTTAATTTTCAGCTCATCTCAACTGGAAAAAAAAAAATAAAATATTGAAATAAGATAGAAATGACACAAAGTAAACTGTAGCTGTATATAAATAGTTGCAGAGTTGGTATTCTTGGCGGAAAATTTCATGTAACCATGTCCAGAAATAGTGCCAAATATATATATATAAGTATATATAGGTTAGACTAATAGTAACATAAAAAAAGAAAACAATTATAATTTAAACTATAATGATATTAATGATGTAATATATAGATTTTTTTTTAAGTTTTGTTTGGTTGGTTGTATATCTGTGCATGAGAGGGGAGTGTAAGTGACCCCATTTAATTTAAATGGAATTGAATGGTGCAACAGACGGAACAACCAAGCAAACTAGATAAAAAACAAAGATAAAAAACAGTTAATGGTTGTGATATGCAAACAGAGAAACCAACCTAGAAACCGTGAATCTTGATGTTTTTCTTTTGTAAACCTAATTGAGAGATCATGAATTCACAAACTTTAGCTCTTTGGTCACCTTGTAATTGAATAATTTCACCCATTTCAGAGTCTTTAACGATATTACCATTACAAGCGAAATCTTTCTTTAAGACCTTTAAGATTCTTTTCAAATCATATTCTTCTGGAACACCTTGAACAGTGGTTAAAGTCTTTCTACCATTTCTTTGTTGGATACGGATATGAATATAATTGGAAGCAGCAGTTTCATCATCACCAGTGTCGGCAAATGGATCAAAAGATTTCAAATTTTCAATAGACATATACGACTTTTCAGAGGGGTTTGTGAAATAAAACAGAGAGATGTGGGTTCTTCTTTTATTCTTTCCTTTTCCTGTTTTTGAAACTTCTTTGATCAAAAGTAGAGAAACACTTATCTTTTTATTCCTTGTTGAAAGTCTCTTCACCACCGTAAGAAGCGTAGTAATTACAACTAGGAAGAATGAACTTCGGTAATGAAATTTCCATTATTTTTTTTTTTTTTCTTTCGGGCAGAATTTTATCAAAATTTTCATTACCACATGGGGGTGTCTGGGCGGTGGATGGCCGGGTGATAATGGTTAGGGCTTATCATTTTGTGTTGTAGGGTTTGCTGCTGGCCCTTGAATTAAATATTTTTTAACAAATTAGGGTATGCATCAAAAACATTTAATTAAAAACAGGGCGCATTTTTTTGGTTTCCTGAAATTTTGGGCAGCCGCCATTTGGAGCGAATAAGTAAACTGTAAATTAATCGTAAGGAAATGTTTCAACAGAACTGTTGCAGTAAATTTAATCTGTTGATAGGTCGAACAAATTACATGGAGTGAAGGAGAGCCTAACCCATTTCCGTTCTGATAGAAACTTATTATAGACAGCTTATATAATATACTAGGTTTTCTTTCCCTAATAGTGGTTGGTAGAATTAATTTTAGTGAGATTTTTTTATTATCATATTTTGGTTTTGTCGGTTAGTAGCCTTAATCATTAACATATCCACTGGAACTTTTTTTTATAAGTGAATTTAAAGAAGAAGAATACTCAGTGTAACACATACCCCATGTCGGAGCATAATATTCTGAAAAGTCTAAAAAAGGCATGTTCCATAGAGGAAACTTCCCCAAAGAGAAAACATGTCAGAGCATGTATTGTCTACACCTGGGATAATAAATCCGCAAGAGTCATCTTCCAAACATTGAAATCTCAACCATTCATCAATGATGAGGTTCAATTGTTTAAAATGTTGATTGTTATCCATAAATTGATTCAAGAGGGCCACCCATCCGCTTTAAAAGAGGCCATTAGAGAGAAAAATTGGATTAAATCACTAGAAAGAATCCATCCCGCAGGATCTGCGTATTCTAAATTAATTAGAGAATATATTAGATATTTAGTAAGAAAATTAAATTTCCATTCCCATCATAAAGGCTTCAATAACGGGACTTTTGAATATGAAGAATATGTATCGTTGGTCTCTGTAGCAGATCCAGATGAAGGTTACGAAACCATCTTGGATCTAATGTCCCTAATGGATACAATCGATGAGTATTCACAACTTACATTCGCATCCATTCAATCGAATTCTTTAAATAATGAATGTAAGATCTCGTCGTTGATCCCTATGGTGGCTGAATCATATGGGATTTACAAATTTGTCACTTCAATGTTAAGGGCGATGTATAAGCAATTGGGTGAAGATGATCCTGCTTTGGCTCCATTGAAGGAAAGATATGAATTACAACATGCAAGATTATTTGAATTCTATGCAGATTGTTCATCAATTAAATTCCTAACAACTTTAGTAACTATTCCTAAGTTACCCACAGAGGCACCTAATGTATCTAAAATTGTAGAAATGGATACTAACACTAAAGAAATCAAATTCGAAAAGAGACAACAAACATCTTCTCCTATAAGGAAATCTACTGTATCTCCAGTGAAGAAGAACTCAACCCCAACTCCAACTCAGAGTAGAAATACATCTTCTACATTTATGACCCCAGTGGCTACAAGTGGTACTATGGCACAATTAATTCCAACTGTAACCGCTGCAGCAAATATGGTCCCAATGATGACAGGTATTCCCGTTCAACAACAGCAACAAGCAGAATATTGGGCTCAACAACAACAACAACTTGCTAATGAACAAGTACGTTTGGAACAAGAACGTCAAGCACAATTACAACAACAACAGCAACAGCAACAAATGTTCCAACAACAATTACAAAATGCTCAACAAGAAATGATGCAATTACAATTACAACAAACATCACAACAACAGAATGATCTAATGGCCTTAAATAATCAATACGAAAAGGATCAAGTCCTTTTACAACAATATGATGATCGTGTTCAACAATTAGAGAATGAGATTAATACAATGAACAATAATGCCACATCTCAATTAGCAAATAAAGATGATCAAATTGACTCTTTACAAGATCAAATGGATGTATGGCAGACGAAATATGATTCATTGGCTAAGTTATACTCACAATTACGTCAAGAACATTTACAATTATTACCTAAGTTTAAAAAATTGCAAGTTAAAGTGAATAGTGCCCATGAAGCCATTAAGCAAAAGGAGCAACTAGAAAACAAAATGAGACAAAAAGATTTACAAATGGCAGATTTAATTAAAGATCGTGATAGGCTAAGAGTGGAAAATGACCGGATGACTAATAATACTAAAGAACAGATGGATAATGGTGATACTACCACTGAAATTAAAATGGCTTTAATCATGGATGCTTCATTGGAAAGTGGGATTGCAACTATCCAAGAATCTATCTTCAATCTTGATGCCCAGGGTAGTTGGATTGGTCCATTGACTACAGCAAATCATATTATGACATTAGTAGAAGGTTGTTCGGAGAAAGCTACTGATTTTGCGACAAGTTTCAATGATTTGATTGTGGACGGTATAATTCAAGGTGATCAAGCCTCAGTGATTTTTAATATTAGTGAATTTAGTATCTCGGTAGCCGCAATGGTCACAAATATAAAGGCGTTTTCTTCTACAACATTGAAGCAAGAGGAATCTGACGAATTAATCGACTTGATTGAAAGATGTGCTCGTGAAGCTCAATATTTCTTTGAAGATTTAATGTCTGATAATCTTGGCTCTTTAGAAGATGAAGAGGCTAGAACAGACGCTGTCATCAATGCAAATGTTGATATGCAAGAGAAATTGCAAGAGCTGTCTGTTGTACTAGAGCCATACTTAAACAGATTACCACCAGCTACAGAAGAAACCAATGCTCATTCAGAATTGGTGGCTACTGCCGAAAATATTGAAAAATCTTCTCAAATATTACGTGTTAATGTTGATGTCAATGTTCCAAAGCCGATTTTAGACTTGTCCTTAGGTATCATCGATGCTATTGTGGCTTTAATTAAAGCAGCCATCGAGTGTCAAAATGAGATTGCTACCACAACCAATATCCCATTAAGTCAATTTTATAAGAAAAATAGCCGTTGGACTGAAGGGTTGATATCTGCAGCAAAAGCTGTAGGTACTGCTACTAATGTATTAATATCAACTGCTGGTAATTTGATTACACCTAATGGTGTTGAGACATCCCCAGAGGAATTTATTGTTGCATCGAAGGAAGTTGCCGCATCTACAGCACAATTGGTGGCAGCATCAAGGGTGAAAACTATGCCTCATTCAAAGAGTCAAAATAGATTGGAAGACTCATCTAAGAGTGTCTCTTCTGCATGTAAACAATTAGTTGATCATGTTATGTCTGGTATCGAAAGTTCTAAGGAGGAGACTCCATTCGAATTTACTTCCGAGCATGCTGTGAAGACAGCAGAAATGGAACAACAAGTAACAATCTTAAAATTAGAACAGTCACTAAACAATGCTAGAAAGAGATTGGGAGAGATAAGAAAGCATGCATATTACTTAAATGATGATGAAGACATTTGATAAGACAAGAGAACGGTTAATTATTTAACATATAGTATCGTATAGAAGCCTCTTTGTAATTTAATT
Organism: Monosporozyma aquatica; assembly: GCA_030571515.1. Lineage (NCBI taxonomy): Eukaryota > Fungi > Ascomycota > Saccharomycetes > Saccharomycetales > Saccharomycetaceae > Monosporozyma > Monosporozyma aquatica. Next base: position 71,861 of record JAJLXW010000465.1, read on the forward strand.
TTTTAATGATTGTAAAGAAGACTAATGTGAGTTGTTTATAGAGAGGGGTTTCGCAGTCCTCAGGGAATCTTATTATGGATTCACTATACTTTTTCCTCTTCCCAGAATACGGAATAGGGGTCGTAATATGGTATCACTTTCAAAGTCTGGATATATATTTCATTTAGTACTCGATATGAAGAAAAAATAAAGTAATTATAAGAAGTGTAACAACAAAAAGACAGAAAAATTGTAGTGTTTTACCGTATTCTTTTAAAATAACTACCTCTACAATTGTTCAATTGTTCTAAAAGGAAGTTATTTTGTCCTTCTTGTTGGGCATTGGTGGGAGTCAATTTTAGTAATTCTTGTATCCCAAGAAGCCCTTTAGAGGTTTTTAAGTTTAGGTCTGAAATGATTTGTCATCAACCAAGTAATTAAATTTAGCCTTTACCCGATTCTCCTTCCTACGCTTCCAAAAATCCAAAGAACCATCATACTGTTTTTGTAGGGAGGTTCTCCGTTTGTTATACAACAGAACTACCTAAAATTCAACTGTCCAATATTCAATTGTAAATCAAATCGTAACCAAAAAAAAATAAAGAGAAACAAGAAATTGGTTTTACATTGTTTGATATTTTGCCATGCCCAATTATACAGAAATAAGTAAAGTCTACCCTTGGATACTACTGACCTTTCTTACTGCCCTCTTGCCGTTACTTCTTTTTTCATCTAGCCGCCCTCACGGTTCTTGTTTCCATCTTTTTACAAAAATTAAATCATTTAAAATAAAAAGGCTCACAAGCAGAATATCTAGATTCCAAAGGGTACTTTTCACATAGGAACATAAGAGAGTAAAAGAAACGTATGAAGACTTAGTGATAAAAAAATACCCAGCTGAAAGTTGACTATGGGATTTTGGTTACCACAAAATTTACAAAAGCGACTTCTACTTCGTGTACTACAACAGATATCAATATTCTCCAATTTGGATTTATCCAATCTAGACATATCACTAGGTTCCAATTCGAAATTTTCATTTAATGACATCGATTTACATGTATCCGAGTTATACGTCCCACATTTTGATATTAACTCCGGTTCTATTAACCAGTTAGAATTACAGTTGAATGTTTCAGGTGGACTTGATGTTAACGGGAGTGGAATCCATTTTGTGGCCACAATAAAACCTGAAATACCCAAAGACGATGATGTGCTCTTCTCTTTAACAAAGAGTATTCAAAACTTAACAACGTCTATTATAGAATTCTCTGATATTGATCAAGATCAAGGAGAATCAATTGGAAAATCTGAGGGGACCACCCTAACTAATGATAATACTCATATCCCAGGAGCCTTTATACAACCAACTCCTGTATCATCTCCGATAGAACAGCAAAAATTATCTAAATTACAAGCTATGAGAAATAAAGTTTTAAATCTGATACTTAATAAATTCACAATCATTCTTCAAGATATTACTATTGAGATAGCTGATGCCTATGGAACTTGTCAATATGAAATATCTTTAGAAAAAGTTTCATTAATGTCCCGAGAAGATAATATACGGCAAATTTCTATCAAAGGGCTCTCTATCAAACATATACTCCCATCTAAACTGTCGTTCAGAACCACTACAGAAGATTCAAGTGCTTTTAACTCGAGGTTTTCTGAAAGTTCATTGTATATGAGTGCAGTTGCATCTCTAAATAATGATAAAAATGATAGAAACACTAAGGTAAACTTGCTGAATGCAGATTTTATTCAAATGTGTTTCCAAGGGTTAGCAAGAATAGAAAATTTAAGTATTAACAACATCACAGTTGATGTGAACAATATTCAAATTGATCCACCAAATATAGTTAAGTGTAACGATAAAGTGCTAACTCATATAATAGAAATAATCAAGAGTGTGTCATCTGAAGAAAAGGTTAGTCCAAACAAGACAAAACAAGAGGATACTACAGTTCCCTCTGTAAGTGAAACAGAATCTAGGGATGAGACTAATTTCCTGTCATATTTTTGCATCAAGAAACTTTGTTTTCAGCTGGCTGAGGACAACGCAATATGGTTCGAACAACTGTACTTGAACCAAACGGATAATGGAGATATAATACTGAATATCGATAATCTCAGAAGTTCCGGTTCTTGTTTCCAAATTAAAATTGAAAAGAAGCCCATTTTGAAGGGTGTTATTAATAAAGACTCAATAACGTTAAATCTAAACTCAAGCCTAGATATGAAATGTAATTCAGACTCTTTGCTTTTTGCAATGAACTTTTATAGAAACTTTAATAAGTTCCTTGGAATAGTCTTTGATACTTATCATTTATCACATAAAAAGATATCCAAAAGGAGTCCCCATCCCATCACAACGTCAACCAAAAGAAATATCTTAATAAAAGGTAAAAGTATATCTTTAAGTATTGAATCAGAAAAATCCGTTTTATCAGTAGTTTTAGACCCTTTCCAATTCAATAACAACAACTCTTTATTTTTTTGCAACAGATTATTTGGTTTATTAAGTAATAACGGCATAATAGAGGAAATATTTAGTATTAATGAGATATCTTTGCAAATGCATGAAACAAAACAAAAGATTCTTATTATTAATGAAATGTTCCAAACCGTAAACTCTTTCACAAATTATATCCTGGAGATCGAAAATATTTTAATTCATACCACAATGGAACAACTTCATACATTGGTTGCTAAATTTGTTCCTATTATCAGTCTACTCAACGGAAATGAAAACAAAGAAGAATACAAGCAGAAGATGAACTCCATGAGAAAAAGTGTAAGGATCTTATCTTCAGCTACCGTGAAAAAGAAAGAGACCATTTTTGCAAGTCTAATTATTTCCATCAAGGATGTAAAAGTGAGGCTGAAAAATATACTGAAAGCAAAATCACTAGGATTAATAAAAGGAAGATTACAAAATAGTACTGTTGTGTTTCCATGTATTGGCGATGAAGTCATTTTTATTTCCCAAGATATAGACCTGAAAAGAGTAGTCCCGGATTCAAGACATACTGAAGGGATCATCATTTCTCTTTCCTATCCAAAGAAGACGAAACCTAGTTTCTATTTGCATGTGATTCCCCAAAATATGAATTTCAAATATAAACTAAAGTTTAATTCTATTGAGATCACATATAATGCAAGGTGGCTTGACCTTATCCAAGAATTAAACGGCAACAAAAGAGAAAACGATATTTCCTCGCCGTTGGAACAACATCCAGCAGATGTATCTAGCCATAGTTTAGATGTTTCAATTATTGGATCTTCTTTGGTACTACTACCCTACCGTTTAAATACTGGTTTGTTAATAACATTCGATTATATGGATAACGCTATCGAATTAATGAACCCCTTTAAAGCTAATTCTGTTGCTAGAAAAGTGGATATTTTAATGATAGATGACTACAAAGGTATACGAAAGGATGCGTATTTGAAGGTTAAGAGTATCACTGAATATTATATCAAGAAAGGGTTTTCACTTATTGGGAGATTAAAAACTATAAGACTACAAAGCAGTCAGATTAAAAATATTCTAAGCTTAAGTTTTAATATAGACCATTTATCATTACTATTATGTGCCGATTCCTTTAACTCATTAATTCAGACATGCATTGATCTTAAATACCCTGAAACATTTCCTGATGAAATGAAATATAAGAATGTGCTTCCAGGTCCAGTTGATATCCTTAATAAGATTGAAATGAATTTTTTTGCCACAGGTTCTAAAATGCACAATATACATACAGCGGACAAAGATCTCAAGACCACATACCTTAGCGTTGTAGATGACTTCATAGATAAAACTTCTTTACCTCAGGAACATATTCGCACTAGCATATATGGTCATAAAAATACTGGTTCTGATGCTTTTAACCAGGAAATCAAGATCACTTCGGATTATATAGATTCACAAAAAGTGGTTGAGGAAACAAATACGTATAACAATAGAATAGAGGAGGATGAAAAATTATCGGTAACATTGCATTTAACTATCACTAAGGGTATTATTAAGTTGTTCGATGGATATGACTGGAAATATTCAAGAAAGATGATAACGAAAGAAATTATGAAATTGGAGCAGGGATTTCACTCACCTGACAAGGAACCATCACCAGAGCAAGTCGAAAATGAAATAAATCTGTTTAATTCTATTTATATGACTGCAAATCCCCGGGTTGATATGCAACAAGCCATTACGGAAACTATTCAAGGTAGAAATATGGTTGAGCCCTTCACTCCTCAACAGTTAGATCTGCATCCTTCAAAGACTCATAAATTACTAATTGACTTGGAAAAAATTTGTATAAAAGTCAAACATTTTAATGTAGATAATCCTACTGAGTCTGAGAGTGATGGATCTAGTGACATCTTAAACAGTGTCGATCTCTCTATAGATTCTTTTGAAATAATTGACAATCTTATTACTTCCACTTGGAATAAGTTTGCATCCCTGTTAAGACATGAGCACTGGTCAGTAAATGATCCAATGTTCCTTTTCCATATTGATATGATCCGCCCATTGGATTACCTCGAAGCCATTGAATATGCAATCAAGATTACAACTTCACCGTTAAGATTACATATCGATCAAGAGACCCTAGATTTTTTAATTAGATTCATGGAATTCCAAGATCCACGGTTTGATCTTATATATGATTATCCAGACATTTTCTTTATACAAAAATTTGAAATGGATCCATTAAAAATTGTGATCGATTATAAACCGAAGAGATTTGATTATATGGCTTTAAAATCCGGCCATACCAATGAATTAATGAGTTTCTTTACTATTAATGGGTCTACAGTAACCTTTAAACAAGTTAATCTATATGGTATAAATGGATTTGATTCCCTTGGAATGAAGTTGGTAGAAGTGTGGAAGCCGGATATTATTAAGCGACAAATAGGTGGTGTTCTTGGTGGAATCTCACCTTTGAAGACATTCATATCGTTAGGATCCGGGATGAAAACATTTGTGACTGTTTTGATGTCACAATATAGACAAGACCCTAACCCATTTAAGAATGACGTGGCAAGCACCGATTTAAAAACTAACGTTTTCTTGAAAACATCTACAGGTAAATTTGTTAAGTTAGGCGCTAAGATGTTTACTGGGACACAGAATATATTGGAAACTACAGAAAAGATGTTAGGTGGTCCAGGTTCAGATGCCAGATTATCCAATAATACTCCAAAAGTACCGGAACAGGATATATTGCATGTTAATAGGTTGTTGATGGAAGATCAATTAATTGGTAAGGGTAACCCTACTATCAAAGGAAAAGAGCCTACTGCTTTGGTCATTGATACTTCAAACATGGCAGATAACGGGAGAGTGGTGCCTCGGGTTGTTAGTTTATATGCTGATCAACCATTAAATGTACATCAAGGATTAGAAGAGGCATATCATTCGTTAGAGAGACACATGCAGGTTGTCTATGATACTGTATGGAATAGTAATAAGGATGAACTTAACCTCATACAAAATGACAGACCCTCAGCAGCTGCAGTCTCAGTAGCGAAAATTGCGCCGATTGCTATAATCCGTCCATTAATTGGCGCTACGGAAGCAATTTCGAAAACGTTACAAGGCTTTGCCAATCAAATTGATAAAGATAATATTAATGAAATTAAGGATAAATATAAAAGTGCAAGAAGTTAACTGAAAAAGAATAGTTTTACGTAATTTAAGAAAAGAAAATATATTCATTTAAATACATTATATATTTATATTCACAGAGAAAAAAGATTGGATAAAAAGGATAACAAAAAATCAATGGGAAAGTTTATTTATCCTGGGGAGTAGTAACCGGCCAAGTATAATTCTTTCTTGCCTCATCAATACAATATTTATGTTTGGCTAAATATTGTTTTAATCCCTTTGGACCTCTTGAACCATAGGGATAAATTTCAGGCTTTGGAGCATCAGCACCTTCCAAATATTCTAATAAAGGAGTGAATAGACTCCAAGAGACGTCCAATTCATCTGCTCTGACGAAATTTGAATGATTACCGTGTAAAGCGTCCCTAATCAACACTTCGTATGCTTCAGGGATCCAGAAATCTTTATATCTTGTTGAATAAGTTAAATCCAAATCTGTCACTTGAGTTTCTTTGGATAAACCGGGAGTTTTGGCATTAAATTTGATATACACTGCTGGATCTGGTTGAATTCTGATAATCAATTCATTATTTGGGATATCAGTGAAAACACCAGATGCGACACCTTTGAATTGTAATCTAATATCGACTTTCCCCTCATTTAAAGCTTTTCCTGCTCTCATAATGATTGGAACGCCTTCCCATCTTTCATTTTGAATCTTAAAATTTAATGCGGCAAATGTAATACATTTACTATTTGGATCTACGGTATCATCATCTAAATAAGAAGGTTTCTTACCATCTTCAGATTTACCATATTGACCAATTAAGATATCATTAAAATCAAATGGAGCCATACATTTTAATACTTTCACTTTTTCATCACGAATGGCTTCTGGATCAAAAGAAATTGGTCTATCCATGGTTAATAAAGTTAAAACTTGTAAAAGGTGATTTTGCATAACGTCTCTAATGATCCCAACATTATCAAAATAGCCACCTCTCCCCTCAGTACCAAATGGTTCTTTAAAAGAGATTTGAATCGATTGTATAGAATCTTTATTCCATGTAGAATTTAAAAATGTGTTACCAAATCTTAATACTAGGATATTTTTCACTAATTCTTTACCTAGGTAATGATCAATTCTAAAGATTTCTTCTTCTTTAAACAATGGAGCTAAATCATCTTGTAATTTTCTGGCTGATTTCAAATCATGACCAAATGGTTTTTCTACGATGACTCTAGTGATACCATTTTCAGCATAGACCAATTTTTTAATTTGTTTGGCAACAGATAAGAACACACTTGGTGGTAAAGCGAAATAGAACAATCTATGTGGTTGTTTGACGTTAGCTTTAGTTTCGAACGCTTCCACATGATTTCTTAATTGGATGTAACCTTCATCAGTGTCATAAGGACCTGAAACGTAAGATAACATTTTAAAGAATTGTTCTACTTTAGGGTCATCTTTTTCACCTTTAGGTTTCTTTAAATGTGGTGCGATTCTTTCCTTTAGATCATCACAAGACAATTTTGATCTAGCATAACCTATAATCTTGGTAGTGGGATCTAAATACCCTTCCCTGAATAAACCAAACAAGGCAGGAAACGTTTTCTTCTTGGCTAAATCACCTGAAGCACCGAAGACGGTGATAATAGTATTTTTATCGAATTGGACAGCAGGAGACATAATCAATTAGCTTGTATTTTTTTGGGGAATTTGGTAATGATATTAAACTAATTTATTCAATTAAATTAAAACGCTTTCTACTTCTCCTTCTTCTCTATACCTTTATATATCGTTACTGAATAAATAAATTCGATGTACCTTTATTATGTAAGAGGCGATATTGTCGGTAGGTCAACTCCTATCTGGAGCCCTTGAAACAATAGACCCCCGGAAAATTAGGGTTTCACAGTTTCGTTTCAACCCTATTTCTCTAAAAATATGAGGGCTTTGGAAAAAACCCTAAATTACTCTTATCTCCGGTCCTTATCCCCGGCCATTATCTCCGGCCGTTTTATCTCCGGCTGGGAGGAAGTAGTCTCGAATTGCACTATTAATGGAACCAACCCCCGTTAGTGTATAGCAAGGTTAGAGGAGTTCAATGGACGCAGGGCTAAGAGGCCCTCAACTTACCCACACGGCAGTATGTGTCGTGTGCCCACTTGAAGTTTAAAGGTTAAAGAGTAGAAAGATCACTATTATATTACCGCTTAAGACCGCTCGGTGATATATCTCTATTTCATATTAATATGTAAAATGTATATGTATAACCATCCGTTCTTGGACATATATAGTCCACTTACCCATCACCATTTATTACCGACGGTGACAAGATCCTTAGATGCTTCAACAGCATGGAATTCATAATGGAAGACATTCTTCTCCCTGACGGGAACACTTAATGGATCAAACATGGGCAGAGATTTGAAATACATCTCCTCTAATTTAGTAGTATATTCTTTACGCTGAGTCTTACCCACTTCATCATTGATCAACCCACCACCGTTTATACATCCACCAGGGGAGGCGCTAACTTCAATATAATCGGATTTATATGGATCAGCCACCATGGCCACATTCCTCTTATTCATCCTCACTACAGGCCCATCCCTCATATCATCCTCATCGTCGTCATCATCATGCTTGGTACATCTACCTCTTTTCTTTAACACTTGTATACGTCTCTTTGGATGTTTCTTAGTTTGACTTAAATGTCTTACCAAATTTTGAATATTTCTAAACCCGCTTAACTCTGTAGATGATGCAATCTTAGCATTCCCATGAGACTTATCCACTAATCTATATTCTTTAATGTTACTATTCTTGCCCGGTAAAGTCAAAATTTCACTATTAGGATATTCTCTCTGTTTAGCTCTAATGTATTGATATGCCCATCCACCTGATGAACTCCCCATATTTGTACTCCAATGAACTTTTGGATCCCATCCAAGTGGAGACATTTCCTTGTATAAATTAACATCATCAGTACCATATTTCTCAATGAGTTCAATATCATCTAATTCTTCCAACATACTGGTAAACTCCTTTGGTGTGATAACACAATCCACTTCACCTTCAGAATCTGGCCTTGATGCTTCTAATTTCTTATCAAAACATGCCATTATACAAAGATGATATAAATTGGGGGAATCCCGCTTTAAAATATGTCCCGTAATCTGTTGTGGTGATTTAACATTCAATAATAAAGGAACTAATTCACCCTTTGTCTTCTCAGTATATATGACAAACCCAGGGTCAATAGCAGATAATCTAGGTCTATCATCTTCATTTTGAACATCTCCATCCTTTAAATGCGATTTCCATTCAGTGACACTTTCAATAGTGTGTTGAATAGAGATATTACGCCCAATCTGTAATCCCATGACATATTTAGCAAGGAATCTCTTCTTGAAGAAATTTATAAAACATAGGTCAAATTCTTGTACAGTGACACCATAATGCATGGCCAAATTGACTCTACATTGTGGGGATATACTCACCGCTAACTCAGTCTTATCTGATTCCCCAGATTCAATATCTTTCATGGCATCTAAAAACACAGTATGTGATTGTCTTTGTAACATAATTTCTTCACTTGATGTGATACAACCAGAACAGGCCAAACAATCAGATAATGTGATGGAGACCTTTTGAGCAGTCTCAGCTTCCTTTCCCACGACAACTTCACCATTTTCGTCTACCCCTTCAGGTTCTGTAGTGATTGTGGTTGGTTTTGTACATGCTAAAGCAGGACTGATAAAATCATTTAAATCCTCTTCTGATAGTAAAGTAGACATTTCTCTCTTTATTTGATGATTACCCTGTGCAGAAGTTAAATAGATAGGAGACCTCTAAACTACTCAACTTTATATGTATATGTCTTATACAGAGATATCTTTTATATATATGACTCTCTGAAAGTTCAGAGTCCTGAAGTCATCGCTGACAAATTAAGAAAATGTCGAATTTTTCACTGTGGAAATCTCTAAATCTGAAATAAAACCTTTAGTAAATAAACATTGTTATTATGATGAGAAGGGGGAAACTAGACAGTGATGATCAGACACACGGTCAGGGCATTTACATCATCGTCATCACCGCTTAAAATAATGTCTGGTTCATTGGATATCTCTACGTTGTCTCTATGGGACTCTGAAAATAAATCAGATCCAGTGTACAATCTGGCTTCGACGGTGTTGAAGAACTATAATGCTGATGACTTGTTATTGGACAAGTCTAGACTATTGGACCAAAACAAACGTATCTTTAACACTCGTGTTTCGATCGAGCCTCCAACACCTGTCAGCAACCAACGTGCCTCGGGAAGATGCTGGTTATTTGCTGGAACTAATGAGTTGAGATATAACGTTATCAAAGAGTTACAATTAAAGAATTTTGAATTGTCCCAAGCTTATCTATTCTTCTATGATAAATTAGAGAAGGCCAATTACTTCTTGGATCAAATTATTGACACTAGAGATGAACCTGTGGAATCACGCTTGGTGCAATATTTGCTAACGGCACCAACACAAGATGGAGGACAATATAGTATGTTTTGGAATATAGTGAAGAAATACGGGATTATCCCCAAGGATTTATATAATGATAATGCATTCTCTACTACCTCATCACGGAAATGGAATGCTTTATTGACCACGAAATTAAGAGAAATGGCCCAACAATTAAGAGATGCTCCTCAGGATGAATTACAAGATTTACGCCAATCAATGCAACGTGAATTATTTAAATTGATCTCCATGTTTATGGATTTACCACCTGTACAACCAAATGAAAAATTCCATTGGGAATACCAGGATAAAGATAAGAACCTTAAGTCCCTAGATATGACACCTTTAGAATTCGCTGCCCAAGTGTGTAAGTTGAAATGGGATCTACCACCAGTGTCTTTAATTAATGACCCAAGACATGAATATGGGAAATTGATTAAGATTGATCGTTTGGGTAATGTCATCGGTGGAGATGATGTAATTTATTTAAATGTGGATAATGAAACATTATCTAAATTAGTCGTGAAGAGATTATCCCAGGATAAACCCGTTTTCTTTGGATCTCATACTCCCAAATATATGGATAAGAAGAATGGGGTCATGGATGTACAATTATGGAATTATAATGCCATCGGATACAATTTGAAACAAGATAAAGCCAATAGAATCAAATATAATGAAAGTCTAATGACCCATGCGATGTTAATTAACGCTTGTCATGTCCCAGAGGGGCAAGACATTCCTGTTCGTTACTCTGTAGAGAATTCATGGGGGAAAGATTCTGGTGAGGATGGGTACTATGTCATGACACAAGAATATTTTGAAGAATATTGTTATCAAATCGTTGTGGATATGGAAGATTTACCCGCAGATTTGGCTGAAAAATTCACTACAAAGAAGGAAGAACCCATTGTGCTTCCAATTTGGGATCCCATGGGTGCATTAGCTTGATTCCGTCGATGTCTTATTATATAGCTTTTATATATGCTGTCTATAATTGTATGGGTATATGATCGTTAACGTTACGCGAAATTTTGTTGAACAAAAAAAAAATTAATTATAGAGAATATATCACAAGCTGAAACATTTCAAAATTGAAAGATGAATTCTTTGCTTGGTTTATAAGGAATACAAGTAGAACCGGGAAAAGTTTTTTAGGACATTAGTCAAGCTGATAGATTACAAGATATAGAACATAGAGTTTGAATTTTTGCAAAACTGTTCTTTCCAAGTTTTTTGAAATTCAAGATATAACCAAGAAATTAAAAGCAAAAGAACAAAAGCTTATCTTCCTCATATACCTTCCTCACATAAACCTACCATAAAAATTTAGTTTTGCATGCTTTTTTCGAAACTTTATAGAGGTATAATTTTGTTACCTCTGCTGATAACAGCACAGAAGATTCCAGAAAGGAACCATAGTGAACGACAATATTTTGCGATAGAATCATTAAATAGTAGAGACGAACTGATACAACAACATCCTGAATGGAGGTATGAACATAACGTAAGAGGATTAGACAATCATTATGTGTTTTCACGACTTCTCATGAATAATACCACTGCTTCAAATAATAATAGCATAGTGAAAAGATCTGATTATCCGATTGCAGACAATGACTTTCACATTCTATCCTTCCAAGATTTACCGTTACAAAGACATTTAGAGAAAAGAATTCCTGTTCCTGCACCACCTATTGATTCTAGTATGATCCCAATGAAGGAGGCAGAAGAGAAATTGGCCATTAATGATCCATCATTTGAAAAGCAATGGCATCTCTTCAACCCTAGTTATCCTGGTAACGATGTAAACATGGCTGATGTATGGTACAATAACGTTACTGGTAAAGGAGTTGTGGTTGCAATTGTTGATGATGGTGTCGACTACGATAATCCAGATATTAAACATAATTTCTCTCCCGAGGGGTCATGGGATTTTAATGATAATACTCAATTACCTAAACCAAAATTAACGGATGATTATCATGGTACAAGATGTGCTGGTGAAATTGCTGCTGCAAAGGGTAACAACTTTTGTGGTGTTGGGGTTGCATATAATGCTCAAGTATCTGGGCTAAGAATCCTATCGGGAGCATTAACTGCAGAAGATGAAGCAGCGTCTCTAATATATGGATTAGACGTCAATGATATATATTCTTGTTCCTGGGGTCCATCAGACGATGGTAAACATTTACAAGGGCCCAGTGTATTAGTGAAAAAGGCTTTAATTAAAGGTACGAATGATGGGAGAGACAAGAAGGGATCTATTTATGTATTTGCGAGTGGTAATGGAGGCCATTTAGGTGACAATTGTAATTATGATGGTTACACAAATTCCATCTACTCTATTACGATTGGTGCCATCGACCATAAGGGGTTACACCCACCTTATTCAGAGAGTTGTTCAGCTGTCATGGCTGTCACTTATTCCTCTGGTTCAGGAGAATTTATTCACTCTACAGATATAGGAGATAAATGTAGTGATACTCACGGGGGTACTTCTGCGGCAGCACCATTGGCTGCTGGTATCTATGCTTTGTTATTAGAGGCAAACCCAAATTTAACCTGGAGAGACGTACAATATCTATCCATTCTTTCGAGTAAAGAAATTACAAACCACGATGCTAAATCACAAGATGGTGCCCTCGGTAAAAGATATTCTCATGTTTATGGGTATGGTAAAATTGATGCTAACGAACTTATTGATATGGCTAAAGATTGGGAAAATGTTAAACCACAAGCGTGGTATTTCACAGATTATGAAGAGGTCAATAAATCTACTGATGATCCAAATAATATTATCGAATCTAGTATCAAAATTGCTTCTGATACTTTGAAGAATGCTAATTTGGAAAGAATGGAACATATTACGATCACTGTTGATGTAGAGACCGATGTTAGAGGTCGTTGTAATATTGATTTAATTTCACCATCTGGGATGATATCCAATCTTGCTGTTATCAGAGAACGGGATAACTCTAATGAAGGTTTTAGGAATTGGACTTTTATGTCGGTTGCCCATTGGGGGGAAGATGGCGTTGGAGAATGGAAATTAAGAGTTAAGAGTACATCAAATGGTAATAACATTAAGTTGAACCACTGGAGACTCAGATTTTTTGGTGAATCTATAGATGCATCCAAAGCTAAACCATACGATTATAATTATGACAAATATGCTCAAAAGGAAGCTAACTTAGTGCCTATAGATGATATCACCAACCCAGGATCTTCTGTTGTAGCCACTTCATCCACTTCCGCTACTTCTTCCACAATTGCTTCCACTACTACAACCGAAACTGCGTATGTCTCCACCAGCACTGCTACTACTACTACCGTCATCTCTAATCCAGATGATGATCCTTCCACTCCAAACAAATTGTCTTCACCAAGACAAGCATTGCATTATTTCGTTACTCTATTTGCTGTAGGCTCTATTCTATTAATCTTATATTTTGTTATCTTCTTTAAATCAAGAAGGAGAATCAGAAGATCCAGAGCTGAAAATTACGAATTTGATATTATTGATACCGATTCAGACTACGATTCCACATTAGACAGTCATTTTTCTCATGACCAAAATTTACAAGAGAATGGACATATTTCAGATTATGATTTTGACTTATCGGATGAGGACAACCTTCTTAATAACCAAGGTGTAGACGTTCATGGTTTGCAACAGAATGGCAACAGGATAAATGATATTTTAGAAAATGATGGTGATGAAAGCATATATGAAAGAAATAACGACTACACTACTAATAACAGTAATGTTGAGGATAACGAGGATAACAGTATAGCATTGGAAGAAGGGGAAGCGGAGGGCAACGCCTTGTTGGCTTCCTCAGACGATACTACTTCCAATCATTCGTCATCTGGAAATACAGATGGTCAATCGGCCAGTTCTCAATCCAATCTTATACAATAGACCTAGATAAACTATTTTATATAACTAAGAACTTTCTTTAAATATACACTGCATTTAATTATACTACTTGGTTAAGTATCCAGCACAATGCGAGGCCACATATATAATACTCTCTCTGTTCTTCACTGTATTAAATGCCAAAAATCGGACTTTTCCTCATTTTTTTGGAGAAGATGAATTTAGAATAAAGTGTTCTAAAAGTGAATAGGAGATATTTAACACCAAGTGGCGTTAAACATACACAGCTGTGTCGATTTCACCTGCGATAAGAAAGCAACGTAATCGATATACAAAAAACAAGAAGGATAAGAGTAAAGGAAGAATGAGATCATCGAGGATAAAAGCTATTATCTACGTCTGTTGTCTCTTTAACCTTACTTTGGCGATGGAGATGGGGCCCCATTCCATGCATGGAGACTCTGAGTCTGAACAATTTCCAAGACCTGATATCCAAAGACCAGTGACAAGAACATTCCACTGGATATCTACATTAGTGTTCATTTTCTTAACACCATCGGTGAGTTCCTGCTTTGCTTTTGCAGGTAATCTAAAATGGTCACTCTCAATCCACTTGATCTCTTTCATATATTCCTTTTTAGACATTACTGCTTTTAGTTTCGTGGATAATAATGAGATTGAGAACAGGACTTCAAGGGGTACTGGTGTGTTTATCTTTATCTCTTCGATTATCACTATGATGCTTGGGTTTGTATCCCTTTATAAAGCCAAGAAAGATCATTCATCTATCTACAGGATGTTGAAAGTAGGTTATTGTACACTAGTCTTTGCTGGAACGTTAGCTGGGTTTGTCAGAGTTTGTTTGGCACCTGTGGCAATCTTTGGATTCTGTCGGGGTAAAGAAACGGGCCAATGTATTGCCCACGGAATCATGGGAACCAGTTTCATCCTTTATGGTTTCATTTATTCCATGGTATTATTAGTGCCTTGGATACGAGAGATTAAGAACCCTGCGTGGTCACAAGACTGGATTGATAGCTGGGTAATGTGCATTTATGGGATTGTAAATACATTCACTGAACATAGATGGGGGAGAGAACCATGGCACATGCATGATTACCAACATACCGCTATGGGTATTCTATGGTGGGCTGGTGGCATTCTTGGAATATTTTTATCAAGAAAAGGTAAAAGAACATTTGTGCCCAGTTTGATTATCATGTTTACTGGCTGGTCAATGACTCAACATCATCAACATTTAGAGATTAGTACTAATGTGCATTATTTATTTGGATTGATCCTAACAGTAGGTGGTGCTCTTAGGATCATTGAAATAACCTTATTACTTAAGGATAAGAAATTTGCTAAGAATGTCTTATCATTCCAATATCTACCTCCTTTCTGTTTGGTATGTGCTGGTTGTCTATTCATGTCTGCAAATCAGGAACAACTAGAACTAGTTGTCGGCTTAGGTGCAGAACACAGTGCATATATCATGGTTATCATTTCTGGCGCTTTCCTGTTATATTGTTGGATGTTGTTTTGTCTAGAATTTTATCTGCACTTGGCTAGGACAGTAGACACACACGAGTTTGGGAAATATGAAAGTTTAGGAGAAGAGCCAAACGATGATTGTTCGCAGTTCGAACTGTCAGATCTTTGAAGTCTTTCCTTAAATACTCTATTATATATTCATTTTTCATATTCTTTCTTTGCTTTGCTTTATGCTTTTCTGTAATCAATATATATAAATTGTGAAGAATATTCCAACAAATATTCCAACAACCATTATCTGTTGCTGATATAAATGTCAACTCAATACTAATAGTATCTTTTCAATCTTAGTACTACTATTGAAATATATTATTCTGAAGGTTTATTACTTTTGGCTCGAGAAAATCAAAGAAAAAAATCTGAATAAAGAAGATGAAAAAAAAAGTACTAGATACTCAAGAAGTTAATAAGCAAAGATTAGAGGATCAAGCAGAAATAGATTAAGTTGATCCATCCAAGGAGGTGGTCACAAGAATAAAAAACTGTTACAAGAACATTTACTGATAGAATAATGCTTCCAAATGTTTCCAACAAGCAAGTTTCGTGGTCTAAGAATGGGATAATTGCATATGGTGATTCTGAATCACTCGAGGGAAATCTTTGTATCACCTTTCTGGAGACTATAAATGGGGTCAACTGGAGATTCCATCCACCACAACGTTATATGATCCATCCTCAGTTACATGAATCTGTGGGTAAAGCCGATGCTAATGAAACTGTCCCTGCGTCATCCTCTACCACTACTTCAATATCCTCTAATATAAACGTGTCTAATACAACTACTACCAATTCTGCTAGTAATGTGAATGGAAATGCTACACATATTAATAATAACACGAATGTCACCCCAAACATGAGTTCTGTTAGCATAGCTAACAGTTCAGTTAATAATCCTGGTAAGGTTAACACTACAGTTCCACATTTTTTTTATAATATTTCTTCTGTTCATTGGAACAACTGGTTTAGTTTACCAGGTGATATGTTGGCCGTATGTGATGAAATCGGTAACATGACAATGCTAATTGCAGGTCAAAGTCCTGATGGTGCTACCACTTTTGAAAAATTGACTATGCTATTCCAGGATAATGTGTATAAGATATACAATCATATCATGTCTTTGACGCCAGTTACAGAGAAATCGAAGAGAATAGAAAAAAAAAAAACAAAAAAGGAATATCACACAACCATATTAGACTTCCACTGGATTAGTTCATCAAAGAGTGTGATCATTTCTCAGTTTTGTGCTTTAGATACCACGACAAATATATATAGAAACAAAGCACAACAAATCCCACCATATGGGGTGTTCCATCCGCCTTCAATGAAATATGCTTGTGCTGCTATACGTAGGAATGGTCAAATTGACTTTTGGTACCAATTTTCTAATTCAAAGGATCATAAAAAGATTACATTACAACTTTCGATGTCTGAATCTCAGCAGAGAAATAAAGAATTAGATTGGCTACAATTTGCAAATATTACCCCTATTGATGATGGCCATTGTATGCTTATTACCACATACTCCAAGCTAAGGAATAAATTATCACTTTATAAACTATTTGTGTCGTGGAATGGAACAAATGTTACGGATAGTAAACCACTGACTGACCCAACGCTAAGAATCCAAAATATATTAAATGTTTCCCTTGATAAACTTGATGACAAAGGTAATATAATCACTCTATCAAATTTACATGTTGTTACTAAGACAGTATCAGAGAAGGATCACTATCCTGAAATCATTCTAGTGTTCGATATCAACGGAACTAAGAAATCGCTGGTTAAGAGAATAAGACTAGTGAACACATATTTAGCATTAGATTATATTGCAATTCTGAATCCCAGCATACAAAGGGAACAAACGAACAAAATGCCGTTGAAAACACAAAGGTACAATATTCGATATTATAACGATATGATTATTGATGATAGAATTACTCATGTTTCATCGGAAATGCTAGATAGTTTTATATCATTCTACTCAGATATGGGAAAGATTACATCCTATAATTTAAATGATTGGGAGTTAGAGACAGAAAGAATGAATCACCAAGTGAAGCAGGGGAAATACACCAATATAATAACTTCAGTATTAAGTGCTGGGTTCCACTATCCTAAATTACCTTCAAGGTTATCCTTAGATTGGATTTGCGTTTCTCCTACAATGTCTGGTGTATTATACAAGTTGAGAGATGAACCAGTCCCAGAATTCCGGTGTGTTATAAAAGAGGACATATCTAAGACCGAATGTGATTCTATTGACGCTACTGCCGTAGCTTTTACTTTTGTTGGAAGTACACACAGGCAATTGTCTGCTGAGGATTTATCCATTGCTTGTAAGAACCATATTACTAGACTGGCAGTTATTGATGAGGAAAGAGCCAAGAATTTTATAATGATATTAATGACAAATTTGTACCCATTCTTTAATGTGTCACTAAATGCACCAAAGGAAATAATGGAAAAAATGATTACAAGTAGACCTATTCAAAAGATTATGTTACTGCAATTAGAACTTGGTAGTGGGTTTAAATCGACAGAGAATATTGCCTCGATGGCAAGGATTGTATTATATTTGAAAAATGTGTTATTCTCATTCAGTGGTGTGGCACGTAATTTGCAATTTGCTATACAGCAGATGAACTCAGCTAAAGCTGATGGGAACCAAGGTAAACTATTCCAAACAGCATTCTCAAAACAAGATTTGATCCATTCGTTAATCCCTATTGCTAAATGGTTTGTCAAGTTTGTCACATATTTAATGCAAGAAGTGTTGATTTTAGTTAATAACCCACCTATAGAGAAGGGGACTTTAGTTCTTGGTGTCTTTGGATCCAAAATGTCTCGTCAATTGATATTGTCTATCTTAACAGAAATTAAGAGAATAGCTCAGGTGATTACAAAATTCCCAGAATCTACGTATCCTGTATTAAACGAATCATCGAATTATTTGAAGATGGTTCTTGGTGAATCGCCTATAAATTTTGAGAAATTTGAAACATTTTTAACTAACGTTAACAATAAATTCACTGCTGTAAATGAAGAACAAGCTGCTAATGAGGTGCAAACTATAATAAGTAGAGAACATTCATTGCTAATCAAAGCAGAAGCTCCAGCAGAACATACGACGGTAGCAGAATTTTTGATCACATATGCCAATAATACTTTAGTATCGCATTTAAATGCAGCTAATGTATATTTTTCTGATACTAGTGGGCTAAGGACTTCACAAGAAGAATATTTTACGTCAGATGTAAGACACCTATTGCAACCAATTGAAAAAGGTTTGGTTATCGATCCATCCAACTTTGGGAATGTGTGCGAGACATCCAGATCGTTCAGTCAACTCATTTATGATGGTATTACTTACGATATGCTAAGTCCACTAGAATTAAAAGATGGCAAACTGAAAAGATGTAGTCGTTGTGGATGTGTTACCCGAGCTGGATACGTAGTTGCTGCAGACAAAACTATTATCCCTACATCCATTCAAACTAAGAGATGGCCCACTATGTATACAAGGATGTGTATTTGTTCAGGTATGTTGTATGAACTGTAATAGTCGCGATGAGGCAGGGGACAAAGAGATGTAGCTAATTTTCGAGTCATATATAATTTTTTCATAATGAATAATCTCCCATCCACTAATCTTTTTGGCATAGTCCTAGATATCTGGTATTTTCAGTAATTAAAAAAAAAATTATATTGGGAATCCCAATTTGGGATCTTACCTTTTGTTCAGCATACTTTCCTATTAAGAATAGCAAAAAAATAAACTTTTAGGAAAAACAATTGATATATTTATATTTCCTGTGGGAATTTTTCTAAGCTAAAAAAAACTTAAAATCTAAACAATACAAATTTGATCTAGCATAAAAATTTCTATTGAAGTCAAAAATAGGCAATCTTTCCCCACCAAGGACAAAAACAATAAAATGAGTGCAAGAATTCCCGGTCCCATTTTAAAACGAGAAAGTAAATCGAATAAGAGAACAACACAATGTGGAAAAAATGGAAAAAGAATGTCGATATCTTAATTGATTTTGACAATAAGGTAGATAACTAGTAATCTTGCTTTATTCCGTTTATTCTTTGCATAATTCACCACAGTTTGTGTTTCTTTTCTTTTTTCTGTCCTCTTCTTAGAGTTGCTGCAAAAAATCCCCCTATAAGCAATAGTTCATCGTAATCAACTTGGTTTTTCTTCTGGTATTTATAATTGAACTTTCTGTTAACTTCTGTTTCCCAGTTTCTCACTTGCTTCTTAAACATGGCATCTTTATTCACAATACCCTCAACTATACATACCGGCACATGTCAAGCATACTATAGAATTGTGGAGGAAAAGAAGCCAATACGAAAGAAATATCCATGAGTACAGTAATTACAAACAATTCACTCGTAAGTTCTCTCATTAACTTCCATGAAGATCCAAAACATTATGTTGTATCAAATGAAAATTTGATCCCAGAAAGTCCAATATCATCAATGGATGGAGCCACTAAAGTTGATACACGCGATACTCCATTATTGTCCTCAGAGGAAAATAAGAAGGATAATCAATTATCAGGCTACATCCCATTACTTAGTGAGAGGGAGAAGCAACTGTTGCGAAAATCATGGGCAATTATGTTGCTAGATCTTCCGGAAGATTATACATTACAATTTTACGAAATATTATATCATAAAACCAAAAAGGAAGTGTCAGAGAAAAATAAAGAAAACGATGATATTGAAGGCACTACACAAGAATATTCAATATTATCCAATTTCTCCTCAAGTAATTTTGAGGATACCCTTTTATGTTCAGAGTTTTTCCAAAATTTACTTGAGATCAGAAAGGATAAACCTCGTGAATTGACATCAGTTAGAGACCAAATGATATTATTTGGACAATTAGTTACAGAATATGTTCAAAATATTGATCATTTGAATCAATACAAAATTAAATTAATCAAGATAAGTAGAAGATGTGCCAGATTTTGGGGTAGTGATATTGAACAATTCAGAATGATGGGTGATGCGTTAATGATAACATTAGAGGATCGGTTTGGTTCTCTGTTCACATCAGAATTAGAAGATTGTTGGAGTAAATTATATTTACATATCATCAAGTCATTATCCAAATATAAAGATGATCCAATCATATTCACTGTCACTAACATGAAAATGATAGATATAGTGAGGATGTTAATGAATCTGGGGATATTATTGGGGTCGATTATTTGGAATTTCCAATTCCAAGATATTTAGATGATGATGAATTAAACAGCAACGAAGAAGAGACAGACGAGGATCATAATGATAGGGATCGGAACTATATATATTTTAATTTCATTCCACAATCTGACAAAAGCCACATCGCAAAAACAGAATCCTCGTTTATCCCTCCAATGGGTGATCCAATACCAAAGACTTTTAACATGTATAATATCAAGACAGGGAAGCGGACATCTGTGGCTACAATATCTTCAAAATATGAGACTTTTGATAAAGGTCACGGAAAGACCACTACATCCCAAACTTCCATAACCACTAAAACACTTCAATCATTTAATAAACAGAAAGGTTGTGCGATCATGTAAGATTCACTACACCAATATCAAAGACGAGGCAGTCAAGTTAATATCTCGGTTGTTTTTTAACATTATTAAGATTCAGTAACAATAGTGCAGGCTATTATTGTTCTTGCTTACTATTCTATTTTATTTAGAATTTAAACAGATTTTATATATTCCAGTCCGAAAAGTAGAATATTGTATTCAGTAAAAGAAAACTATGAGAATACCTCTAAAGTGTGCATGAATATGTGTCATCCGACTTTAATTCCACCTTGACGCGTTATGTTTTAATTTTTTGACGTGTCGAGCCTTTTTTTTTTTCTTGAAATCTGAGATTGAAATTTCGATTGCAGCCATTTGAAAAGAGACTAGAAGAGAAAAGAAGCGATTCAGATTGGGCTATTTACTCCAAAAACAGTTCCCGAGGCCACTGACGCACATATAGCTTGTACCATCTATACCACACGTCATTGTTTTTAATTTTGAATATTACTGAACTTTTAACTTTCTCTAGAGGAATTGGATCAGGAAGGTGAATAAAATACATTAAATAATGAGCGATCAAGTCTCCGACATGAAGGTCACCGAAGCTGCTAAATCACATATGGATACTGAATTTGATACCTCTGAATTACTTAACTCTTCATTTTTCTCCTCGGAGTCAGTCAATGTTATAGATCATTCTCGTAGTTTCAGAAACTCACTAATCCTTAGAGAAATATCTGATTATAATATCAATGAGCCGATAGAGGGATCAATGAATGAGTCCTTTACTGAGCAAGTCACCGAACACATATCAAATCGTGATCCGCTTCCGCAACAACTAATACCAGCATCTATATCACAAAAAAATACATTCAAAACCAAGAAGATTGAGACCGGGACAATCAACATGTCCACCTCTCCATCTCTTAGTGCCTTGGCTGACTTATTGAATGAAAAATCCAAGGATGCTGATAGAAAGATGAAATATTCTATAGCAAACCATTCATCTATCTTAGAAGAGCAAGAAGAGGATGACGATGTGGAACACGAAATTGAAAATGCTGCTAACCATGGAAATATCTCTGAATCTACCGATAACTTTTCACCAAACTTAATTGACTTAAATGATGACAATAACGCCAATAACATGAATACAAATGTTTTTAACCCAACTTTTGCAAACAGTACACCTTATCGTGGATATATGCCAACGGAACAACCAGATTTTTTAACAACTCCTACAGTGGAACAGCAACCACTTAATGTGCATGAACGCTCTTTCCACATTAGTGAACAACCAATTCAGGAAGAAAACGAAGAACATGGCAACGACCAAGAACAAGAGGCCGAAGCAGTGGGAGATCGCTTAAATAGTCCCCACATCAATACTCCAAATAGCACTACTAGTACACACATAATCGAAGTCTCAAACAGTGAAATGGATGCTTCTCCTGGGAATGAACCTTCTGAAGATGATAATAGTACATTAATCGGAGAGCCCGAAAGAGTAACACAACAAAATACCACTCCTAACTGGAGTAGAATACTGCACCGAAATGAAACACGTGAAAGTAGAGTTGTGAATGACAGTTCAAGGAATAATGGATTATTAAGTGCTGGGCAAATAGTCTCTCCGAGAAATGTAAATACTCCATCAACTGTAACGAAGATAACACCACAAGTAGAAGCAATAGATCGCTCACTTCCAACTGGTAAAGTGCCAAAGGGGAAACCTATACCTAAGAGCGACCTCAAAGCGGAAAAGCAAAAGAAGAGAAGAAGTTTATTCTCCTTCTTTCAAAAGAAATCTTCAGAACCTAAAGAAAAGCCCAACCACATAGTTAGAAGTACATCACTCCAATCAACAGGAGTACTTGCTACTAAGAAAATCCCTCCTACTCAAAAACGTGTTTTGTCATCTACCATTGATAAGAAATCAAACAAATCTAACGACGATAAATCGCTCAACACTAATAATCTATTTAATACATTTCGTAGAAATAGTGCTCATACTCAAAAAACTATGCACACCGTGCCCATGATCGATGCATCGAATTTAAATACAAATAATGAGGATGAACATAGCTCAGTAGAAGGCTTACAAGAGCCACTGGAGTTACCGAAGCAACGTAATAAAGTTCAAAGTTCTGCTGCACTAAAGGAACCTAACAG
>JAJLXW010000466.1:0-10709 GCA_030571515.1 Monosporozyma aquatica
TTTTTTAAAAAGTTTATTATCTTCTATTCCTTTCAAATTTATTCCTAGTTGCTTGGTGATGTGGTCTCTTATACGATTGAGGTTGATGTTGTGCCCGTTCTTCAAACTTTCTCTTTGGTTGCAATGGCTTAGAATCAGGGAAGATTTCTAACTCTTGTTCTTTCACAAGACGTTTCCAATCAAAATTCTTTCTCAAATATTTATCTAATTGCCAGTTCTTCCACACTTGTCTACCATAGATACTATTTTTCACTTTATCTGATTCTTTGGTCAACGCAGTGGCAATTCTCTCCTTGTATAAAGTTAATTTCGTTGTGAAAGTCCATAATTTATCCATAATATGAGACCCATATGCATTACATGCTAAATTAACCACGTCTTTACAAAGTACATTCAATAATCTTTTCCTCTTAATCACATCAACACGTTTCACTTGTAATACATGTTCAACCACATGAGAAAACACACCATGATATGCCATTTGTAAAAATCTCTCCTCCGGTAATTCTAACATACTTTCGATAGTGATATCCAAAAATTTATCATCATAATCAATCAATTCCTCTAAGAATAATGATCTTCTACGTTCTTCCGCAGTGGGCCAATCGTCTTTAGTGTTACCCAATGTGGACCCACTCAATTGTAAACAACTCTCCAAGATATTCTTATGTTCGTCATCACCATTTTCATAATATTTCTTGACCAATTGTTGTACCACTTCATCTCTTAAATAATTATCCTCTTTATTACTAGCATCAATGATTGTAGTGGCAAAATCCATATTTGAGTTTAACAGTATGCTTAATTGAGGGACCAAAGCATCAAGAATCTCTTTGATCTCTTTACCCTTTAAATGTTTTAATAAACTTTGTACCACAAATGCACCTGTAGTGTCTCTTTGGGCCAATTTCACAATTCTATCCCTCATATATAAACGATATAATCTTTCCACATATTTCACCCTGGCGTAACCAATAACATTCTCCAGGAAATGAGATCCTACTGCATCAGATAATAAATATTCCACAAAGGATTCCTCCTTAGGATCCTTCTCTTCTCCAACACTAAATACAAGCCTCCAAAATGAACGGTCTCTATCAAAGATACCTTCCACTTGAATAATCAATTGAATCACTGGAGAGGCAATCTTATCTACACATAATTCTCTGAATTTAGTGACCACGGTTAAACTTACATCATTACGAGATTCCACGTTACCGACAAATTCCCTATACAATTTAGTGATCATATCACGTAATTGTAATTTAAAGGATTCTGGTGTTTGATAGGCTTTATTAAAATCATCATTATCTTTCAAATCAATCATCTTACGAGCAATCTTTGATTTCTTGGATCTTAATGTAGAATTATTTTGAGTAGAACTTGGTAATAGTTTAGATGATAGGATTAAGATTAATAAACGAAGAGTATGAGATGCGTATTGATGAGACATCATTTCTCTTAAATGTGGTGTTATTTCATTTAACATGAATAAAAACATATTCTCCATGGATACCACAACTTCACTATCATCCTCTGTGTGGCCACCATCAAAACTGGGGGTTAGCAATTCTTTCTCGACTAAAGCCGTACTTCTCACAAGTAAAGTCTCTAGAACATGAGATGCATATTTATGGCATGCCATATTGAAAAAAAATCCATTAAATGATTGGAATAAAGCTTTCAATTGAGTGTCGTCACAATCTAAGATCAATCTTTCCATTAATTTAGAACAGATTTGGGAGGTAACCAATTTCAATTCTTTCCCTTTGGACTCTTCAATAATACTTGTGACAAAATGTGATTTTTCTATTGGTGATTCAAAGGCATCCATGGCCAAAGTGGCTTCAGCTTGTTTGAAATATTCTAGTTCTTCTCTATCCAGAACACCAAAGAACAAGTTTGTATGACCTTCCTTGGCGTTATCATCATGGTAAGGTTCTTCGACTCGGATGTCCTCATGGTTTTCTTCTGGAATAAATTCATCTTTCTTCTGTTTCTTCAAGAGTTTTCTCCCTCTGGGCTTGGCCATTTTTCTCCAGTAGTAGCGTATTAAACCTGATACTATTCCCAATTGATTAAGTGACTCACACTCTCTAATGCCACCCTAACAGAACGCTTTATCCAAAGAATAATCTCTCTTCAATATAATCATCTCATCTCATCTCATCTCAAAATTTTTCAAATTTCAAATTTCCCATAATGAAAAAATGGGACCTGTCAATAATAGTAATATTCTTATAAATATATAGTGTATTTTATTATCTATACCTAGTATATACCATGCCAAATTAAATCATATTATATTGTACATTCTATAAAATGTAAAACCTTTCTCTCTTCTTTCTCTTTATAAAGTGGAAATAAGCTGATACCGTATCCGGTTCCTCTGTCATGTGAGTGTATATAGAATGGACTTTTGTATCCAAATGACTTCTAAGAGAGAAGGGTTTAGGTTCATATGGTTTACTGTACAACAATAAAACATTATGCTCATGATATTAAAGCTATATTTTTCTCCTATCGTAACTCAATAATACGATAAAATGCATTTCTTTTTTCTTAGGATGAAGGCCTCCCCTACAAATAAATAAATAGAACGAATTTAAGACACCATCCATTATAATATACACATAGTCATACCATCCTAACAAAATCGGTTAAACTCTTTAGCTGTTAGTAAGGCCTCCTTCTATATATTTATTTACTGACGCATAATAATATTCTGTTTATTGCGAAATCTCACTTCGAGAAATTTAATAACGATGGAATGAAAAATTTAGGCTTAGCTATAAAGATCTGAGTAATAGACATCTCTCTAGAGCGGCAACAAAACAGCCATATAGCTATACTGTGAATTACCCAGCTACGTCAGAACTTTGAGTGAGAAGGAAGGATGAGATTACCCAGGTCAAACAACCATTATTCAGGTCTGGCTAGAGACGAAATAGACGCCACTAGAGCTGAAACATATAATATCATTAATAACAGTGGTCATGATAACAACATTGAAGATAATAATAATACGCAGCAAGATGATCTAGAGAATATTGATTTGGAACAACAGCCGCTTGCTTCAACTACTGAAGAGGTGTTGCCCCTCAACCCACCAACATACGAAGATCTAGGTGATATTGAACCTATGGAAATGGAAGAAGGTGAACAAATATACCCTGGCTATAGAGAAAATATAAGAGATAAATTCCACAGGTATGTCAATAATATTAATGATCGAATTATCATTCCTGTGAAGTTAAGAGTGATGGATCCGCTGGTAGAAATATCACTTTTTATCCAAGAAAAGACAGATTATTATTTAAACAAGATAGGTAATCCTATTATCTTAAGAAGATTATTCTATATTATACTAATGTCAATAATTGCCTTCTATGTCATGTCCAGTGGTCTCATGCCCAGTAATAGGTCAAGTCATTTTGGTGGGATGTTCTCAGATCATGAATTATTGATTCAATATGCAAGACAATCAATGGATCTTTCTAAACTCGAAAGAGATTTAGAATATATAAGTTCCATGCAACATCTATCGGGAACTAAAGGTGATATTGCCATTGCTAATTACATCGAGGAAGCAATGGATGCTAATAACTTGAAAATTATTAAAGAATTTAAATATATGGCTTATTCTGATTATCCAACAGAAAATTCCACCCTGTCACTATACTCCGGTGATAAACTGATAGCAGATATCACATTAAATATAAATAATTTCAACCCTTTATCACCATCCGGTAAACTCACCCAGATGAATGTTGTTTATGGATTTAAAGGTTCCAAAGAAACATTAGAGAAATTAAAAGAAAACCATTTGTTGGATACTGATTTTGTTCTCCTCCTAGAATATGATATTTTCCCCAATGAACAAATTCTTCTCGCAGAACAATATGGTGCCAAAGCGGTTTTATTCATATCCGCAAAGGGTAATGACAATGATTTAATTCAACAAAAACCTGCTTCGTTGCCACAGTATGGTACAGGTGATATTCTAACACCAGGTTATAATGGTCCCTTAATTGATGAAATCAATATCTCAGATGCCAAGAATGTGGCCAACATCCCTGTGATGCCATTATCATACAACCAAGGCCATATGATCCTCGAGCAGTTAGGAAAGGACAAGAAAGGTTTACGTTTTGAAGATGACAAATATAGTAGCGATAATAGTATCCAAGTAAATTTGAATATAGATATTGCCATTAGAGAACGTCAACCGGTGTTTGATATTATTGGCAAGATTGAAGGTAGGGAACAAAACGATAAAGCTATTGTTATAGGTGCATCAAGAAGTTCTGTCAACTTTGGTGCTAGATACCCGGGTTTTGGTACTGCTGCATTATTATCTTTAGTACAAATTTGCCAAGAGATGAAATATAAATATGATTGGAAACCTTTGAGAAATATATATTTTATTTCCTTCGGTGGTACAGAATTTAATTATGCTGGTGCTACAGAATTGATCGAAGAAAGAATGACTGCATTAAGAGATGAAACTTTCTCATTTATCGATATTAGTCAAGTAGGTATTTGGGATGATTCGGCGAAAAAATTAAATATTCAAACTCATCCATTATTACATGATTTCTTTAGAAATATCATTCCAACACATGGATTTGATATCGGTGTAGAACATATTCAACAATACGGTGATTGGATCCCATATTTGGCTAATGGTATTCCAAGCACTGTGATCTCTAACCCTTCAATTCGGGATAGAAAATTACCCATTGACACTCAAGCAGACACATTTGACGGTATAAGAGATATAATACATGATGCTACAAAGGGCGAGATTGCTGAGGAGTTATTGTTGTACATTTTTGAAATAATCTTAAAATTATCCGATTATCCATACATCCAATTTGATCTAATTAAATTTGGTGATGTTATGTTGGATGTATTACATAATTTCCAAGATGAGACTAACCATAGCTTAAATTCCAATTTAGTGGAAGAAAGTTTAATGTTATGGAAGAGAATTGGGATGGAATGGGATGCCTGGGTTAGATCTTGGAGCCATGTTGTTATGGTACAAGATGGTATTGAACCTTCATTAATATCTGTAAGCCGTTGGACATGGAATAGGAAATTATCAAATATTGGTAGACGTCAACTTTCTCTAACGGGTATCCCAGATAGACCATTTTATAAGAATATTTTATTTTCACCTACAATGTGGACCGGTAATTTTGGTAATGGACATTGGACGTTCCCAGGTATTAGAGATGCTGTTGATAAAGGTGATTGGCAAACAGCACAAGAGCAGATGGATATTGTTGGGAATGTCCTAAAGAAATCTGCTGAAATGTTTATTGAAGAAAACGATGAGGATAACATCTATCATTGAAAAAGCGTACGTAACTTTGGAACGCAGCACTCATTTATATATAACTTCCACATTATAACCTTTTATACATTCATATATTATTAGATAAACCTTGCACTTTTCCCTTCCTGTTGGTCTCCTTGTCCGTGGAGCCTCACTTAAAAATTAAAAGCTCTCATTCTCAAGTTTTTAAGAACTGAGTTACTACTAGGTAGATTGAAGAGAGTGGTTTATTGTTTATATATACTCTTATTTAAACATCACAGTTTCTAGGTATGCGGTATAATCAAATGTACCTAGGGGACTTACTTCTACTAGTATGAAAATATATATTTTCTATAAGAACTATTATCAATACGAAATATGTTAATACGATTCAGCCAACGCTCTGAAACATATTTAACTTGCTTAAAAGTATTAAAGTCAATTGGTCCTGAGGTTTGTTCTTTAAGCATGAAGTCCTCATTGGTGATACTATTGATAACGAAATGTTTCTAATATTTTGTTTTTTTACATTATTCGAGTGAAATTTCGAAGGCCATCGAGAGCCTTTAAACGAGTGGCATATAAAGTAGTTGTAAACTTTCCAAAGCAGCTTATGAGCTAGTTTTATCCACCGAAAGCAATCCATTGATTGAATCTATAAATATAAAACACTAATCTCTATTAATATGTCCTTTGTAAGAAATTTTTTCTTTGGTAGTAAAGAGGAGGACCCAACTGGGTTAAGCAAAGAATGTCCCTCACAGGACAACGCCCCAGATCCATTAGTCGAGGGTATTTTCTATCCACGTACACTTTATAAATTCAACGGTCATGACGATGAAAGAATCTTTATTGCAATTAAAGGAAGGGTCTACGATTGTACCAATGGAAGATCATTTTATGGACCTAGTGGGCCATATAGTAATTTTGCTGGTAGAGATGCATCAAGAGGATTGGCCATGAACTCATTTGATGAATCTATGGTTATGGATTGGGATCAACCAATTGATGAGTTAGAAGGTTTGACAGAAAAACAAGAGACTGCTTTAAATCAATGGTTAGATTTCTTTGATAGGAAATATCCATGTATAGGTACCCTTGAACCTGAACCGGGTGTTAATGCTCCTATTAATGTACAAGGTGAACACAGTCGAGAGGAGGAGGAGGAGGAGGAGGAAGAAGAGAGTGATGAAAATGAGAACGAAGAGGAAGAGGGGGAAGAGCAAGAAGCGGGGGGTCGCAACAATGAGCTTGAATAAACATGAAAAAAAACTTTGAAGTAAAGAATGTTTCTAGGTTAACGATACACCTAATATATCCATTCAGTATATAAATATTTATTACATAGTATTTTATTTAAAAACAACAACAACAACTTTAAACTCGTACTTACTTTGACTAGGTTCATCAAAATTTCATTATTGGAGGTAATTATCAAGTAAATTTTCTCTTGTTAAAGAATGGCCAACGTCTGTCTTATTCATCTCTTGAAGACTTATCCTTTCTTCTTTATTTAGGGATAATGAGGGAAATGAATCAATTCTTAAGGAGCCTTTTTTAGTGAAACAAATAAATTCTGGCTTTTTATCCTTTTTAACAGCTTTCAAAGGGAAGGTTCTAATCACATTTTTATTATGGAAGATTACTCTTACATCTGCATCTTTTTGAGTTAAAGTTTTTATGGATCTAACTGTGCTTACACATCTAAAATTGTTGTTTATTTTGGTTTCATGATTAGCTGATTTTTGTTTTGATAATTTGGATAAATTATAATTAAACAATTTTAACTTAAACTTTCTTCTCATTAAATGTAATCTTGACATCTTACTTCTTTCTAAGATATTAATTGTGGGTATTCCCTCACAATCATGATTAAAGGTAGCAATTAATAAAGGTTTATTATGAATATCCTTAGGTAAATATTCGGTTCTTAATGTGAAGGCGTCTTCAACTCTTAGATTCGAGCCTGCCGTGTCAATAATGTTAACTTGACGTTTACGATACAGTCTATGTAGTAAATGGATTTTTCTTCTTCTTTTCCAATTGTTACCTTTTAGCTTGCGGTTCAAATTAATAAAGAATACTGGAATTTTAATTGATCTAGATCTTCTGTGTGGTGGGGGAGCTCTCATTAGGACCTTTACCTTCTCGTCTTTGTTGCTTTCAGGGTGAGTGACACTAATATTAATTAAAAATATCAATAATTTTCTTAATTAAATATTTCCATTTTCTGGTGAATAAGTTCAAATTTCAAAAATCCAAAACAAAAATTTAAAAGAAACCAATAATATTCTCTTTTTTGTACGTCATTAAAATCTTTAAACAGTCCATATCATATCAATAGTTGTATATAGTCATAAATATATATTAATTATTGAATAAATGCCTCCTTTGGTAAATTATTAATGCTAGTTTGGAAATTTTTCAAAGCTTGTTCATAATTCCAATTACTTTGTTGCGCTAGCACGCAAGTATATTGAAAATTTAATTTTGTCACCTCATGCAATCTTCTAATTAATTCAATTTGTTGTGCGGACATATTGATGTTTGCTGGTACTTGTAAACCGGAATTTAGTGGCGGCGTCGAGAGTTGGGGGATAGATACTGTTTGAGACTGTGATGGAATTTTATCTGGGCACCATGAGTTCTTTGTATATGCTCTAATGGTCAACATTTCTGACGCAATAACAATTGTGTTATTCATTGGAACCACTACCCATACTCTATCAAAACATTTTTTAGATAAATTCTTATTCCCAGAAGCCATTAAATTACTATTATAAGAACTAGCATATCTTCTTGTTCGTTGTGATGTTCTTATAATATCAGTATTACCTGCATCATTTTGAGAATTCAGAGGTTTCCCAATTTCCTCGAAAAATCCATGTAATGTCACTATAAACCCACTAACTTGTGGGAACGATACCACTTCCATTTTATAATCCATGGAATCATCCTGCAAATGATGTTTGGTTTGTGGGAATTTTTGAAAACTAGTCATTATTTCATTAGCCCCTTTAGTCAACCGCATTTGTCGTGTATTATCATTTGAGAGCTTGATCATATTTCGAGAATGAGGGATATAATAACCAAATGAAGGTGTTTGATCACTTTCCGAGACTGTTGCGCTGGGGATAGTACCATCCACAGAGATAGAAAATTGTGAATCTGGTGTATATAAGGGAAACAGTTGTGTTCTATCATTATCCCAACAGTTAGAAAAATTCGTGACAAATTCACTGGCGGTAGTAGATAATTGATTAGTTTCAAAGAAAAATTGTTGTACTTTTATCGGGAAATGATATATTCGATTTAATTTTGTTTCATCTCTTATCATAATGTTATCTAAGATGGTTAGCTTAGGGAAGATTTTCAACATATCATCCTTGTAGAAACGATATTTAACCACTGAATTGTTGGATAACAATAATTCTTTTAAATGTAGGAACTTACCCGTCCATGGATCAAACGCAGTGGTTCTTGATATTTGATTATTAGCCAGACAAAGATTCAATAAATTTGGGAAGATTTGAGGTAAACTTATTATTGGGGTTATATCTCTTAATTGATTATTTGCTAAATTAATACTTTCTACAATCAAATTTGGTTCCTCTGATGCAATTTTCAATAATGCAGGGAATGTTCTTGATCGTGTCGATACATTAGATAACATACCCTTTTGTAATAAATCTTGATCTTGGTATAAATCTCCTAAATTTAACATCTTGATCTGGGGATCATATCTTTTCAAGATAACATTTCTTAAAAACTCCATTGTATTCGAAGTCGAGGGGACTCTCCCATTCATAATTTCAATTCTTAATCTTTGTCCCATATAATTCATTCCATCACATTTCATAACCCGATCTGCTTGTAACCTATTTGCCACATATGCCACTATCAATGGGCCTTCCAAAACTACATTTTGTAAGGTGATACCCGTGTTCTTATAAATGAAATTCAATAAATTCATTTGATTTGCATTGTGTTGCCAGTTTCTAATACCAATCTTCACTACAGTAGATATTTCGTTAACATCATTTGGTACCATGCGTATGTCCATGTTATTATTATTATTCATAGCACTACTATTCATGTTATTACTATTATTTTGAATGGCCATCCCTAATAAATTCCCGGTACTGATTGACTTATTCATACTCTGTATCCCTTCTTATCCCTACCTACTTTTTTATTCTTTTTTCCCTCCTAGACAACTTCAAACACAATTAATCACTCTAACCACCCCCTATATCGGCACCTCGTTCTCTTTTCCTATCTTTTCCCATAGACAACTCCATATTAATCACCGAATAAATGGGTCCAACCTCCATTAAAGTCCCTCTATTATTTAAAATATTTCACCAAAACTCTATAGCGGTGTGTGGGTGTAGTCTGAAATTTTTTTTTTCCCACTTCTTCGAATTTTGGCAAAGAAACCACGTCAAAGAAGACAGTGCTTTATGGTGGTGATCACGGTAAACAATATTTCGATAAGAAACTGGTTATCATCACTGTTTGGGTTCAATTGGTAAGTGCAGCTAGGAAGACAGATATAGTGTTTTTAGTGTTTTCTTTTACCCCTGTTGTTTTACGATTTTCTTTTGGAGGATACTGGGATAGTAAGAAAAGTAGAGGAAAAACTCCAGAATGGCATTGAATTATGATTATGACGAGACAAGTGAGACTTGGCCATTCTTCCTGCTCACCGTCATACTTGTGGTGTTAATACCGCTTACAATATGGCAAGTTGTGTGGTTATTACGCGGTGATCGTAAGAAAGATGAAACATCAAATTCCAAGGATTCTAATGAAGAAATTATGGATCCATTAAATGATGTATATACCTCTAAGGATATTAAACAATTCCGTTCCAAGTTTTTAAAATATAGCGGTAACAGAATCTTCAACAAATGGAACTTATTTATCATCATCGGTTGGTGTTTAGTTTATTTTCTGATTCTTAGAATTAATGGCAATGACGCTATTAAGGAATCCACCTCAGGACTATTCGACCCTTATGAATTATTAGGTATCTCTAGTAGTGCTACAGATAAAGAAATTAAAAGTGCTTATAGAAAATTGTCTTTAAAATTCCATCCAGATAAATTACCTAAGGATTTAACAGGGCTGGAAAGAACTAAATTAGAGGAATCATATGTTCAAATTACTAAGGCTTATGAATCGTTGACAGATGAACTTATCAGAAGCAATTATTTGAAGTATGGTCATCCTGACGGTCCACAATCAGTAACTCATGGAATTGCTTTACCAAGTTTCCTTGTTGACACCACCTCGTCTCCCTTACTGGTTGCCATCTATGTATTATCATTTGTCCTTGTCTTACCTTGGATTGTCTCCAAATGGTGGACAAGAACTCAAT
>JAJLXW010000466.1:36998-50864 GCA_030571515.1 Monosporozyma aquatica
AACATGTCCAGCTCGTTACAATTCGATAGAGTCACAATCGCGCCCCTAGTATTACTTTCTGTCCTCGACCATTTCGAAAGAACTAATACACAAGATGGCAAACGTTGTGTGGGTGTTATCTTAGGTGATGCTCCAACAAGACCAGATATTAATGGTGAACGAATCATTAAAGTACAAAATTCATTTGCTTTACCCTTCGAAGAAACCGATTCAAATGATAACGTTTGGTTCTTAGATCAAAATTATATTGAAAATATGACGGAAATGTGTAAAAAAATTAACGCTAAAGAAAGAGTCATTGGTTGGTATCATAGTGGTCCTAAATTGAAAAGTTCTGACTTAATGATTAATGAAACATTTAAAAAATATTCCATGGGTGCAAATCCATTATTATTAATCGTAGACGTTAAACAACAAGGTGTTGGATTACCCACCGATGCATACATGTCTATTGAACAAGTGAAAGATGATGGGACTTCCACCGAGAAAACTTTCTTACATTTACCATGTAGTATTGAAGCAGAAGAAGCAGAAGAGATCGGTGTGGAACATTTATTACGTGATGTAAGAGATCAAGCCGCGGGCGATCTTTCAATTAGATTAACTAATCAATTAAAATCATTAAAGGGTTTACAAAAAAAATTAGAAGATATTGTGAAATATTTGAATAAAGTAATCAATAAAGATTTACCTATCAATCATACCATATTGGGTAAATTACAAGATGTTTTCAATCTTTTACCAAATTTAGGTGATTCTAATGATTTAACTGCATTTGGTGGTGCTAATATCAATGGCAAAGATGAAATTAATAACGCTACACCCACCCATACATTGAAAGAAAATGCTAATCAATTACAAAAGGCTTTAACTGTAAAGACTAATGATGAATTAATGATAATTTATATTAGTAATCTTGTAAGATCCATTATTGCATTTGACAATCTGATCGAAAATAAGATACAGAATAAGAAGTTACAAGAGAAATTAGACGAAGAGAAGAATGAGGAGAAGAAGAAAAAGAAGAAGAATGCAAGCAAGGGAGATGACAACGGTTCGGATAAGAATGGTTCTTCTGACAATGACGAAACTGTGAATAATAAAGATAAAGAGGGTGACGTAGAAATGAAATAATCTATACATTAACTTAGCCACTGGGTTAAAGTAGAATAACTACCACCCCACATGTATACTTTATATCTAAGAATATATATATCATATAAACTCATTTACTGTCACATTACACTACCAATGAAAAATTCATTATAAGGAAAAAAAAATACAGTTAAGAAGGAGTTTTCTATAATAAACCAGACCCTTACTTAAATTAGTACTGGATCAGTGCACGTCAATACTTAGGCATAAACAGGTATATGAAGTGAATAGGAAAGAAATATTAGTACCGAATAATTTGTTAGTTTATACACACCTATCAGTTGTATTTTACAACCTTCTCATATCATAAAAAGGTAAATAACTCCGAACAATTGTTTCTATATTATACTGAAACTATCCCATTGCCCCTCCCCCCTTACCAGATGATCAAAAACTGGAGCACTGTACGATGTAGTACAAGGTCAATCCTATGTTTAGCAATGAATCGATCGTTGAGAAAAATACATACAAACAGAATAATTTTACAAGAAGCTCTGAAATATCCTCATGAATCAGGTCATAATAGTAATGGCCATATTAATACCGCAGCCGTTAATTTTACACCTAATATTAATTATAAAGATGTTCTCTTAAGAAAATTGAACCGTAATGGAATGCTTTCTTCTAATAATGAACATAATCTGGAAGAATTGGCTCTGAAATTACGATGTACTGACGATATGACTGACCCTAAAGATCTTTCCAATACAATGAAGAATAGCCAAACCGCCTCCACTTCAACCACTACACTACCATTTAGCGTTAAGATGGTGGATAAAACCTCGAGAAAACACAACAAACAGGAAATCATTCAAGAGAAGGGATTGACTTTACCCGTCTTAAAGAAATTTTATCTAGAACCCTATTTACAATTAACTAAACCAAGATTGACCATCTTAGTCATGTTGAGTGCTATCTGTTCATATGCTTTATCCCCCAATGCAGCCTCCATCTCACAATTATTAAGTCTCACCGTGGGTACAACTCTATGTTCAGGCGCTGCTAATGCTGTCAATATGGGTAGAGAACCAGAATTTGATAGACAAATGACAAGAACGCAAGCAAGACCCGTAGTGAGGGGATTAGTCACACCAAACCAAGCTTACAGTTTTGCAGTCATTACAGGCACCATTGGTGTGAGTACTTTATACTTGGGAGTGAATCCAATAGTGGCTTTACTCGGTGGACTTAATATCCCATTGTATGCTTGGTTGTATACTTCTTTGAAGAGGAAACACATTATTAATACCTGGGTTGGTGCTATTGTGGGGGCTATCCCTCCCTTGATGGGATGGGCAGCAGCAAGTTCATTAACTGATCCAGCTGCATGGGCTCTTGCAGGGTTACTATATGCTTGGCAATTCCCTCATTTCAATTCTTTGTCACATAGTGTAAGAAGTCAATATAAAAATGCAGGATATGTAATGGCTGCTTGGAAGAATCCGACATTAAATGCAAGAGTCTGTTTAAGATATTCATTGTTGATGTTCCCATTATGTTTTGCATTGGTTTATTATAATATTACTGATCCCTATTATATCATTGACTCATCATTGGCTAATTTGTGGTTATCATACTGGTGCTTCAAGTTTTATTGGCAACAAAGGTATAATTATTCTAAAAATGTTATCATAGATAAAGGTAAATTTAATAGTGGGATAAAATTATCAAATATCTTTGCAAGAAAGACAATGTTGGCAAGTGTCTTACAATTACCTGCTGTGTTTATCTTGGCTATTTTACATAAAAAGGGAAGATGGGATTGGATTTTTAAAAGGGAACAGCTGGTTCTGAAACCGTGAGGTGTAACCATCTCCTTATTTATTCAGCTCTACTAAAAAAAAAAAAAGAAACACCACTCGTGTAAATATATCAACACCATCTATGTAATTATCTATACTTTTTTTTTTAAGTCATTTATTTATTAATTTATTTATTTGGTAAAGAATATCGATCTAATTTAATACAGGACCAAAGTCTTCTACGTGATAATAGGCCTAATTATTATCATTATATACATGTGTTTTTATAATTATCGTTGAGATCATGCTTTATTTTGACTTTCTAAGTAAGCTTGGACCTTCTCACTGATCAAGATTTTATCTTCTTCAGTTAATTGAGGTCTCTTCACTTTAGCCATTTCCTCTTTCATAGCCAAACCAGCTTCTTGTGATTCAGTGAGTGGCATCTTAGGTTTAACCAAATATTCTAAATCTCGAGCAGTAATTTTGCCACGTCTATATTTGGAATGAGGATTCCGTATAGTTAAAAATGCATTTCTAGGGATTGGATTTCTCGCAGCAGTATCAACCCAAAAGGTTTGTTCTCTGGTAATCTCGGGAGTAGTACCTAAATTCCCGTCTTCCACAGGTTCAGGTCTTGGCCAAGGGATGACCAAATCTGTTTGACCATAGACACACCTGTAAGGTAATATTTTCTTATAATCTTCATCATAATATTTCCCTTTAAATACCACGTTTTGGATTGCTACCGTCTTTATTTGACCTGGATTTCCCTCGTCTTCAATGTCTGCTACTAGTCTTAAATCCTTTTGGCACATTGTTCGAGGGATAGCCACTACATGAGATGTTTGTCCCTCTTGCCAGTATTCCTTGGGAACCACAACTTGTTTAGTGGGACCATTATCATCCAGTAGATATCCGTTTGTATGTTCGTCCCTTCCCTTGATCACACATACATTTCCCCTGTGATCTCCTCGCACGATAACGACCCTATCACCCGGTAGAAACTTCCAATCCTGTTCTGACTTAAACTTATGGCTCTCCTCCACGATGGGTAAGTCTGGTCTCATGAATTCTGGGATCGATTGAAGTCTCTTTTTCTCTTTACCCTTGGCGAACTTGGAGGTAGGATTATTTAATCTCTCTAGGATACGAGACCCAGCCTTCGAGATGTGTCTGTAATTAAATGACATGGATGGTTCTTCTTTCGATATATTGTGGTATTTATACGCCTATCTTTTGGCGTCCTTTTCTTTAATTTATTATGGTTAGAATTAGTTTTGAATGAATCTTTAAAGTTTAAAGAAGTCTTAAAGGTTAAAGATAATTGAATATTGAAAAGAAAGGAGCACAGCAAATCCATGAGAAAGGGTAAATGGTAACGGTTGGCGACAGAGTATGGATAGAGGGTTCGATTAAGGATTCTGCTACTGTGAGATATTATGGGCCTACAAAATTTGCTTCAGGTGAATGGGTAGGGTTAGAATTGGATAATAAGGTTGGGAAGAATAATGGGACCATCGATGGAATTAAATATTTTGACCCTATGAACCATAGTGATGATGGACTACACCATGGGTTGTTTACAAGAGTGGATAATGTGAAACCGTTACTGGAACCTAATCCAGATATAGGGGCAATGGATCAATTCAATCAACAATATCTGACTTTACAAGAGAAATTTAACCAGTCGACCCAGTATTATGAAGATCAAATGGAAGAACTACAGAAGACGATTGATAGTTTAACCTTAAAAGATACCGATTTAAGGGACAAGCTCTCCCAACTCACCGCTGAATCTAAACTTGTCAAGAATGAAAACAATGAAATGAAAGCAAAGATTGTTATTTTAGAAGATCAATTGAAGAATGGGCTCAATGTTACAATAGAGCCCCAGTTGAATTATGAGAAAATGTCGTTAGAAAGTTTAATACAAGAAAATAAATCACTTCGTCAAATGGTAATTGCTTTGGAAAATTCGTCCAATGATATTATCCAACAATATGAAGAATCTCTAAATCATAACACAGAATTGTTACAACACAATATAGATTTTCAAGGGAAGATTGATAAATTGAATTTGGAAGATGAACAAAACAAGTCTACAATTCTGGAGTTAAAGGAGAAGTTTGAGGCTCGAGAGGATTCAGAAGATGTCATAAATTATTTAACAGAATCTAATAACAATTTACTCACTGAGGTTTCCCAGTTGAAGGAAAAGATTCTAGATTATGAACAAACAATGAAAACGATTGACAAAGACAAGTATAATCAACATGATTTAGAATTAAAGTTGCAGGAACAACTTGACACCCTGCGACAGGAACTAAATATCAATAATTTATTGTTAGAAGAAGAATATGAGAAGAATATTACTTTGACAGAGAAGTTACAACAATTAAAAAAAACAATTTATAAAGACCAGCAGGATACAATTGGTGTACTACAGAATAAGATCATCCAGTTGGAACGAAGTCTTGATTTGATGAAGTATTATAAACAATTTGGCGAATTTTATATGAATAATGATACCAAATTGTTAGATGTTGTCCCCACTCAAATCCAGTTGTTGAAGACGTTCACACAATGCGCTGATGACAAGTTGATTACTTCAAATGAAAAATTATTCACTGAATTGTTTTTCGATATTGTAAGAAGGTTTGTTTCCTGCATCAACAACAGTGCCATTAGTATTGAAGAAGATTTATTAACCTTGTTCTTTGATAAGATTTTTAAAATGCGGAAATGGAAGGATTCACTCTTCAAGCATAATATCAATATCAAAGATTATGATATCAAATCATTAATGGAAATTATACCAAGAACACTAGGCAATGATATGAGCTTTCTTCAAATGATAGCAAATGACATAATGAAAAATATATTTCCTGGTATATTAGAAATTTTAAAAGATACTATTGCTTCCACTGCAATAAGTAATTATTATAAGATTATTTTGAATATAGAGGAGAGTATCACCCAATTGTCGTGTCAAGATAAGAGGGATATTAATTTATTTATATCCCTCGTAAAACAGTTATTTGGAATGTTAGAGGAGGATAAATACGAAAAATTTCCCGAATTGTTGAATGGGATGGAGAATTATCTAAGGGAAGTGGATTCAAATGAAGGAGAAAGAGCGGTAGTTTCCAATCCTGAGGAAGAAATAGAAGAAGAGAAAGCTGAAGATTTGGACAATACTACTAAGGACAATACTGCTAAACCTTCATTAGAGACAGAATTAATCAATGAATTAAAAATTAAATTGGATATCCTATCGAATAAAGCACAAGATTATAAGATAAAAGAAAATATTAATATTCAATTAAAGGAAAATATCCAAGATTTAACATTAAAGTTAGTTGAAAACAGAGTGAAATTGGAAGAATGCGACAATCAGATGATCAATATGAAGAATGAATTAGGAATGATGAAATTAGACAGTTTACAATTGATTAAAGACAAGAAACTTACTAGTAGTTTATTGGAACATGATGAAGTGGATAAAGTTGAATTAATGAGTGAAGTATATTATCTTCGAAATGATCTATTAAATAAAATGAATATATTTAATTACAAAAATGGTGGTGCGAAGGGGCAGAAGAATGACAAGTTGGAATGGTTAATTAACGATGAGAGGGAGTATGGAATGAAACATTATCATAAAGAAAATTTATCAACAACACATCATAAAGATATGGACAGATTATTAAATTCATTAGCTAAATTAATCGAAAATTGCATGGGAAGTGAGGCCAATGATAAATTGGAAAGATATGATAACATTGTGAAACATGTCATTACAGAGTTGACGATGTAAATGGTTGCGATTGTTCAAGGGGCTCTTTTTGATGAGGCCATTTAGGTGGTTTTTCAATTAAATCTTTTGGTTGCCACCATTCCATGACCATAAATAAAAGATATTCAACGATACAACATAGTACTAATAATGGTCTTGCCCATTTACCATTGTCTCTATAATAAACTCTTTTCAACATTACAAACCAATTCTTGTCATTAGGTAATGCGTCATTCATGACTTGATCGTAGACCATAGATGTTCTCTTTGCGATATCCATCCAATCATACATTTGTTTAATCTCCTGATGGAATGTTGAGGTATCAATGGTACCAGATTTATATAAATTTATGGCTTTATTCGTTGCTTGTACCAAACTTGTCACTGAGGTGTCCATTGCATATACAGTCATATGATCAGGTAATACTTCAGGGATCCCACCCACATGTGTAGTGACAATTAAAAGCCCACAAGATGCTGCTTCGACCAGGACGGTTCCGAATGCCTCCGTTAATGTGGTATGTAAATATATATCCCCCTGACACAGCACTTCACTTATTTTTTCATGAGCCACAGCACCTAATAGAGTGACTCTATCTTGTAATCTAAAACTCTCCACGGTTTGTTGTAATTCTACAAATTTGGGGCCATCCCCAGCCAAGATAAAATCTACCTCTGGATGTTGTTGACATATCTTTGGTATGATTCTAATGATTAAATCAGCCCCTTTATTTGGGAACAATCTTGATATGGCCACAATAGTGATCCTCTTTTTGTGTTTGGGGGTCTCCTCCTCCTTTTTATTACGAGGCATGAATGAATCACTAATCAATGCATTGGGGATCACTGATAATTTTGATGGATCCATGTTTGCTCTGACAATCATATTATCTTTACAAATATTAGATACACAGATGACTCTATCAATATTGGCCAGTGTAAATAATAATAATTTATTTAATAAGATAGACCCCAATACCGAGAACCCATATAATGAATGATCAGTGAACACGGTTTTCATACCCAGAGTGTTTGCATGTACGATAGACTCTTGTGCCATTGCACTACCACTTCCATGACCATGCACGATATGTATTCTTTCCCTTAACAGGATATGCCTGATAATGGGGGCCATTGAATACACAGAGGGGAAAGTAGTTTCTCTGTGTAATACAAACAGTGGAGTATAATATACTTTCAGTCCATTGGATAAGTATCTAACCCCTGTACGGTTATGACCATATGAATGAGTGACGATGATGACGTTGTGACCTAAGGAGATCAAATTCTGTGCTAAATGATAGATATGGATTTCTACTCCACCTAATTGTGGGTAGAAAAAATCACATACCATGGCAATATTGTAACCCATGTTGAGTAGGGATGGGGATGTGGTGGGAGTGTTTGTATTTATCTGTTTTATTACTAGTATCCATTAATGAATAATTCGATATAGTGAAATTTTCTACTGAGTGAAAAAAGAAAGAGACACCATAATAAAGTGGTCTTCAATAGTACTAGAACTGGTATGGTGATGATACAGTAAGGTATAGGATGGCATGTGAATAGCAGAGTATAGGGTCATACAGAATGAAACTATATAAATGGAATAGAACTGGAAGAGCATACCACCGAGAACGGCCGCAGTAACCCGTTTCTCTCAGTGTGTGTATCGAGATATGGGTATATACCACTTCCAACACTCATACTCACACCTTGGTATACTGCTAGTGCATAGCAGATAGTATTATATACAACAGTACCATACAGTATAGGTATACCGCATGGTGTGATGGAGAGCAGCATGGGGCCTCTGAGGGTTTATAATACTGCACCGTCTGCCGTGTAACAATAGAACAGAGTATACCTCATTGAATAGTACACTGATAGCATAGAGTATATCACATTGGATGCTACATTCGGTAGTGCAGCTGGTAATATACAGTGTTGAGTATGGTATAGATAGAATATAGAGTACGGATCATAGAGTAGAGTATAAAGCCACAGCCAATCAGTTGCTGCCGCTCTGAAGCGGTTTTTCTTCTTTGAAAACCCCGAGATTGAAATATATATAGAGATCACATATAGAGTGTATTGCTTGAATAGAGTGATTGATTAACTACAGGCTGAATGTGTACACAGAGAGAGGGACACACAAGCACAGCTACAACAAATGCTATCTATACGCAACAACAAATACACTACCCTCTGGAAATGCTCCCAGTCTTCCATCAGAGCATTCGCCACAACAAGACTACATAACAACAACACAGCAGCCCCCTCCCTTAACAACATCTCAGATTATCACATCATCGATCATGAATATGACTGTGTCGTCGTCGGTGCAGGTGGTGCTGGTCTAAGAGCTGCGTTCGGTCTAGCTGAAGCAGGTTTCAAGACAGCATGTATATCAAAATTGTTCCCGACTAGATCCCACACCGTCGCGGCACAAGGTGGTATCAATGCCGCTTTGGGGAACATGCATCCAGATAATTGGAAATGGCATATGTATGATACAGTTAAGGGGTCAGATTGGTTGGGGGACCAAGATTCAATACATTATATGACTAAAGAAGCTCCAAAGGCTATTATCGAATTAGAACATTTCGGTATGCCCTTCTCAAGAAATGAACAGGGGAAAATATATCAAAGAGCCTTTGGTGGACAATCCAAGGAGTTTGGTAAAGGGGGACAAGCTTATAGAACTTGTGCTGTCGCAGATAGAACTGGTCATGCCATGTTACACACCTTGTATGGACAAGCATTGAACCATGATTGTCAATTTTTCATTGAATTCTTCGCCATGGACTTATTAACACATAATGGAGAAGTCGTGGGGGTCATTGCTTACA
The DNA here is from genome assembly GCA_030571515.1 of Monosporozyma aquatica. Classification (NCBI taxonomy): domain Eukaryota; kingdom Fungi; phylum Ascomycota; class Saccharomycetes; order Saccharomycetales; family Saccharomycetaceae; genus Monosporozyma; species Monosporozyma aquatica. The sequence goes on from JAJLXW010000466.1 coordinate 46,547, forward strand.
ACCAAGAAGACGGGACTATCCATAGGTTTAGATCACATAAGACCGTGATCGCCACGGGTGGTTATGGTAGAGCTTATTTCTCTTGTACATCGGCTCATACTTGTACAGGGGATGGGAACGCAATGGTATCTCGTGCTGGGTTCCCACTACAAGACCTCGAGTTTGTTCAATTCCATCCTTCAGGGATCTATGGATCTGGATGTCTTATCACTGAGGGGGCAAGAGGTGAAGGTGGGTTTCTTTTAAATTCCGAAGGTGAAAGATTCATGGAAAGGTATGCCCCCACTGCCAAAGATTTAGCCTCTCGTGATGTCGTGTCTCGTGCCATTACCATGGAAATTAGAGCTGGAAGAGGTGTTGGGAAGGATAAAGATCATATTTTCCTACAATTATCTCATTTACCTAAAGAAGTGTTAAAGGAAAGATTACCAGGTATTTCTGAAACTGCAGCAATCTTTGCTGGTGTAGACGTGACAAAGGAACCTATCCCAATCTTACCCACTGTACATTATAATATGGGTGGGATCCCAACAAAATGGACAGGGGAAGCTATAACTATCGATGAAGAGACTGGTGAAGATAAAGTCATACCAGGTTTATTTGCATGTGGTGAAGCTGCTTGCGTCTCTGTCCATGGGGCAAATAGATTAGGTGCAAACTCATTATTGGACTTAGTCGTCTTTGGTAGAGCTGTAGCACATACCATAACAGACACTTTACAACCGGGGCTACCACATAAACCTGTACCACAAGACATTGGTAAAGAATCAATTGCTAATTTAGATCAAATTAGAAACGCAAAGGGAACAAGACCCACAGCAGAGATTAGATTGAAAATGAAAAAGACTATGCAAACTGATGTCTCTGTGTTTAGAACACAAGAAACTTTAGATGAAGGGGTAAGTAATATCACTGCAGTGGCAGACTCATTTAAAGATATTCATACCACAGATAGATCCATGATTTGGAATTCCGATTTAGTGGAAACTTTAGAATTACAAAATTTATTAACTTGTGCTAAACAAACTGCTGTCTCCGCTGCGGCTAGAAAGGAATCTAGAGGTGCTCATGCAAGAGAAGATTATCCAAAGAGAGATGATGAAAATTGGATGAAACACACTTTATCTTGGAACAAATCAATTTTTGATCCTGTTACCTTGAAATATAGAAACGTCATTTATAAGACTTTAGATGAAAAGGAATGCCCATCTGTACCACCTGCAATTAGATCCTACTAAAACCCTTTCTTCCTTCCGTTTACTTTCCTTCTTTTTTTTTTGTATATACATATATTAATATCTTATAGTATTATATCTATCTATTTATTTAATTATTTATTCATTTATTTATTATAACACACACTCTATTTATTATTCAATGATCGTTGTACTCTTTGTCTTAATTTATCCTCCATTCTTTGGCGATCAGGATCAATTTTTGTATTTAGAGTTAAATATTTATTCACCATTAATTTCATATCATTAAAATTCTCTAAATACCACATCTCAGTTAAATTCCCCGCCATTTGGCATACTTCCACGGGATCCATCTTTTTAATCTTATCTTGATCTTTAATATGCAACATGATTTCAATTAAATCATCAATATCTTCACATCCACGTAATATATCTCTCATGGTTAATATAACGATAATAATCAAACTTGATATTAATGTCTTTAAGGGAAATGTAAAAGTTAAAATATGATCCCATATGGTTAATACCTTCTCTGTAGGTAATTCTCTCATAAATAATAATCTTGTCCATCTAATTAACCAAATCATGTTTGAATGTTTATTGATCATGTTACCAGCCCCATCTTTGTTGAAAAATAATTTATATATTGTCGGATCACATATTTTTAACATAGGTGCAAAGATTGTTGATTCCCAATTGATTAATTCCCTTTCCTTATAAAAGATTGGTTCCACTTGATTCATTAATCTTTCAAATATATATAACGTGTTTTGCATATATGATCGTGATGTAATTTTCCCCGGATCATATAATTGTAAAAACAACATTCCTAATAATTCATGGAACCCTTGTTTATAATAAAATTTCCTCTTTGATAAATCTGCACTATTAGTAGTATCTCTTTGTAATGATGAATACACTACATAACTGAATAATATTTGTCTCATTTCAGCATGCACTTGAGGATCCATAAATATAGGATCAATTATTAGCCTTGATAAATCTAAATCTATAATTTCTAACGTTTCACGCAATGTCATATCATCTTCCACTTCATCTTGGTCATCTTCTTCTGGACTATTCGTGTGATGCTTATAGTTATGATGCTGCTGATGATTATGGTGATTAGATTGTCGAAGTGGGTGAATATATGTCTCTCGAGGGGTCAATTTCCTTATGCCCTGGGACAACTTCCTAATTGGGATCTCTAAGGAACTGGCTCTACTATGATGTTTGTTTGTTTGTTCCTCCTCCATGGGAACCGTAGCACATACATGTGGTGCTAACATCGGCACTGTTACCAGATCCAACCTTGTATGTTGATTACGATTATGATTCTCTTGAACAGGAATACTATTGTTAATATTATTGTTATTGTGATTCCTGTCCCCACCCATAGATTGTAATACTAAAGTACGCCATATCCAACCTCTAGTGCGTCTGTCAAACTCTGGTGGGTCGGCGGTACACACCATCTTGTACAGGTCACCCCGCCATATCCCCTCTTGGATCAATTGGTCTCTACTTGTATACCTTTGAATAACCAATTGTAATAAATCGCTCATCTCTTCTCAAATATATATTTTCCACGTAACCACTTTTCCCACAGAAAAAGACAGTCTAATGACAAACTTTGGATATCAACCAACCGTACACTATACCTCTGTCACTACTAATAACCACTTTTTGCCATTTTATTTCTCAATGACACACTCTTTCAAATCATTAAATTCAACCATTCCTTAACAATTCTGTTATTTTTTTTGCAAATAATTTTTCAGGAATCTCTTTTTTCTTTGTTTAATTTTGAGGAATTGAAATTTTAACTGAAACTGCAGCAGGGGTAATCAATAGAGAAACCTTAAGGTATAGAATATCTTTCTCCAACTACAACTCTAACAACTATTATAAAGCGTTGTTTGGCTCTCATTATTCACACTAATCACATATAGATTATACACGATTCCTTAGTTTAACTAGATTGCTACACCTTTTTTTTATTATTTATTTTATTCATCTCTAACTTAAACGAATAACAAATTTTTAAGTTAAAGCCTTTCCCTATCCATATCTATCTGTTTTGTTAATTTATTTTATTTGTGTTTTTGATTACTCGTATTATTTGCATTACGAATTCAGATAGTTATTGTCATATACCCTTCTTCACCTTTCCTTAAATTTGCAAAGTATCTACCCACATATATGAGTCTAAAATATGGACGCTAAAGAAGCTCAAACATATTTTAAAGAACATAATATTCCATCTCTAGATGTGGACTGGCTTATCAGCTCAAAGAAAATATCCAAAAAATCTAATATAAGAAGAAATAGTACTACGGGGAATGGTGACACTACGCTGGCATCACCAACTATAATCATCCCTTCAAATGAGGATTCACAACAACAACAGCAGGGTCAACTACCTAAGTATAGAAGAAACTCGATTGCTACATCAGTGGTAAGTGGGTCCTCTTCTATCAAGAGTAAGAACAAGAATGAAAGAAATTCCATTAGTGCACATGATACTACTGAACTAAATTCATCGTCTCCCTTGTTTACAGCAAAATATAATCAAAATAAAAGTAGTGATCAACAGGATAATCTGACAAATATACCTTTAAGAAGAACAAAATCATTATCTGCACCAAGTTCAGCCAGTGTTAACAATAAGCCACAACAACCTGCTACACAGGAAAAGAAGGGTGGATTCTTTAGAAGTTTATTTGGTAGAAGGAAATCAACTACTACACCACCTTCTCAATTTAAAACAAATACCACAAATAATAATGATAGTACGGTGTCGTTGCCCAAGATTGATACAACGACAAAGAGAAGAATGGGTTCACCAGAAAGAAAAGCGGCACTCATATCTAATTCACCAAAGGTGCCACCCCAAAATACTCAAAATTCAAGTGCTTCTTCAAAAACTAAAATACCACCTGGTGCTACCCCATTAAGACGATCCAAGACGACATCTGATGAATTAGAAAGAGAGGCCCATCATCTTCCTCACCATCACCATCACCATCATCATCATCATTACCCACAGGGGAACGATATTAATGAGTCTATTGACCCACTGTACAATTCATCATTTAATAATTCTGCTGATGACAATAGTA
>JAJLXW010000466.1:50884-70003 GCA_030571515.1 Monosporozyma aquatica
ATAGTAGTAATATGGATTTAATGGGTGAAGATGAAGATCCCAGGTTAATAGAATTTTTACAATATTATAAAGCCAAAAATTTTTCAATCACTGCATTTAGGGAGAAAAATCCATATACTTCCAAATATCAACGACCCATGAAAGCTAAATTTTCAATTGACACACATTTAACTGATCATGATGAGGAAGATGAAATGGATGCCCAACATGTATCAAAGAAATTTGATGCTAAAGGTAGACCCTTGCCTCGACATCCAAGGAGATCAAAATTACCGTCTGCGTTTAAAAAGAAGAAAACGTTAGACACCAGTTCAACCGCTACATGTCAAACACAAACTGATAAATTGAAGAAAAATTTAGATAAAGTGGATACTAGTACGAGTACCATAGCATCTGCACCACCAGGTTCACCATCATCATCTAGGAAATTTGGAGCTTTTTTGAAAAGAGTTACCTCATATGGAGCATCCAATGATTCTACAACTGAAAAAATAACACCAGAATCCGATTCACTTATAACACCAACTACTCAATACTCAAGACAAGAAGATTTTGATCCATCAAAAGCTCAAGAAGTACCTGGGTTAGAAGAAATGAAACCACTAAAACATGTTGCATTTGCAGCAAATACATATTTCAATGATCCACCACAACAGATATGTTCTAAGAATCCAAGAAAGGGTGAAGTCGAAGTAAAAGCTAATGGCTCTGTTATTATACATAGATTAACACCACAAGAAAGACGTAAAATTTTAAAGGAATCAAGTTGTGGCATTGTGGTTGGTGGTAGTGGACAATTAAAATTATTAGTACCTGACGAAAATATGGACCAAAATGTTGATCTAAAGAAAGCTGAAGAACAAAGTCCTATAAAACAGAACGGGGGTAGTGATACAGATATTAAAAGTGATAACCCAGAAGAAACAGATTCACAATTAAGATCAATTAAGTTAGCTGCTGCTGAAGCTGCTGCAGAGGCAAGAGCTAAAGCTACTCCCAATGAGCTTTCACGTACAACAACCAATAATGAGGAAGAAGTGGGTGTGAGTAGAACTGCATCGCATTTAACCATTGATAAACCTATGGTCAGTAGGCGTTCTTCTAATAACTTATCTTCTGCAAACTCATTAAATTCACTAATATCACATGTATCACAGTTGTCAGAGAATAAGGGTTCAGATAAGGAGCCTATATTTCCTCCACCAGACTTAAAATTACCACATGATGTGGTGTACACTAGATGTTGTCATCTAAGAGAAATCTTACCAATCCCAGCCACATTAAAACAACTTAAAGCCGGCTCCACAGATCCCATTCCTCTATTGCAATTACGTAATCCACGTCCATCGATGGTGGAAGTCCTTTCATTCAGTGATTTTATTAGTGTAGCTCCAGTCTTGTGTATTTCCTTAGATGGGGTCCACTTAACAGTTGAGATGTTTAAAATAATATTGAGTTCGCTAGTTAGTAAACCATTATTTGAAAAATTGTCTTTAAGAAACACTCCCCTAGATGACGAAGGGTGGAAAGTATTAGCACATTTTATTTCTAAATGTAAATCTATCAATGCCCTAGATTTAACTATGGTACCAAACGTTAAGACTAATGTACAAAAACCATCCAAATCATCCTTAAAGAACACTCTACCGAGAATGGAATGTAGAATGGATGATCGTTCTGATATGAATTGGCATATTCTAACGGCAGCCATTGCTTTTAGAAATGGTATAGAAGAAATTATCTTATCAGGTGCTAAAATGACATTTGTACAATTCAAAACATTTATCGAAGTAGCGTGTATCAATGCGGCTCGTTTAGGGTTGGCATACAATGATTTGACCACAGAGGAATGTGTGGTTTTAGCTCACTGGATTGTACACTCTAAAGTTACAGGGCTAGATATTGGGTTCAATGATTTAAGAGGCAAAATGGCACCATTCTATGATGCTCTATGGGATAAGATTAATAACAAGGGTGAAAAGAATGTTTTTAAATACCTTTCTATTAGTGGTACTAACATGGAGGTGAAGGAAAATGATACGAGTGAAAATAATGAATTCTTAAAACTATTAAGTATTATGTGTTTCTCAGAGAATTTAAAATTTATTGATCTTTCAAATAATCCCAAAATTTTCCCATATTGTTTACCAACATTAGTCGATTGTTTGCCAGTATTCGTTAATCTAGTTAGATTACATTTGGATTATGATAATTTACCAAGGACCGCGGTAGTAACATTGGCTGAAGCCTTACCATTATGTCGGAAATTATATCATTTCTCAATGATTGGTACAGAATTGGATCTTGCCTCCTGCAAAGCCTTAACGGAGGCAGTCAAGAAGAGTTCATCATTGATTACTATTGATATTGATTGGGCCTACATGCCAGATAATATTAAAGAGAAACTTTCACTTTATGCCATGAGAAATATTCAAAATGAATTAGGTAGAATGAAAGAAACAAATGAGAAGGGCAAACCTAACTTCATTGACCCTAAGAAGAAAACAAACAAGGAAGAACAGCAACTACAAACCATTCAAGATGAATTAGCAAACTTATTGACGGAAGATTGGTCACATACTAATAAAGAAGAATATAATAAAATGGTTTCTGAATTTATTAAAAAGGTCACCAAAGGACGTGAAAAGATCCAGAAAGTTGTCATGGATTTGTTCCTTATTAGACTGCAAGGTGAACTAAATATTGAAGGGAAGGAAACATTAATTAGATTGTGTATTATTGATGCAAGTCTGGAAAAAGGGTTACGACTATTAAAGAAAAGACATTCTGGTGTTCCATCCAGCGCTGGTGGAGTCCTTCCCAAACCTATCGAACCTGTTGAGAAGAGCATATCTGATATTTCATTGATTGATACGAGAGACCCAACAGCTATCTTGTCTTCTAGTACTTTTGGTAAGAGTGGGCATTCTGTACTATTACCTTTTGGTAGGGCAAAGATTGAAAAATCACATAATAATGCAGATGATACCGTGGAATTTACTGAGGAGGCTCCAAGTGAATTAGTTGCCCCAAAGATCTACTTACCATCTGAGTCAGAATCACTTTCTGGTGATTCTACCAGTACAGAGAGTAATGAATTAAATACTGGTGGAGAATTCTACCATGAAATTACACAAGAGGAGAAGACTGCATTAGCCAAGGCTGCTGAGTCTATGGATAGTGACCAAATAAAAGATTTCCTATTGAAAAGTGATGTGAACACAGTAATCGGCGTCATTGACGAATTACATAAGCACGGGTATCATTTACATCATATCTTTAAGAGCACACACTCATCACAAGATAATGATTCAGAAGGTCGCTGTACCCCTCCTATCAGTTCTAGTACTAAATTAGGCGATTTAATTCCAAAGGACTCTGCTAAGTTTGATAAATTTTCTGATACCCAGGAGACTGAGGCGATCAGTGCTGCGTATGACCAAGTATTAGACCATTTACAAACCGTAAGAAACAAGAAGCATCAAAATTTGGATTCCATTAAGATACCGACGAAGGATGACAAGAAGGCCTAACCTTTTATCATCTAGCATAGTAGCCAACCAGCTATTTTCTATATTTCTGCCATCACCATTACATCGGTAACTTTTATAAACACTATTTATGAAGTTGTAACATTTACATCAAGTATTTAGTCGCATGTTGATTTCCCCATTAGAGACCAACGCTGTGCGTCGTATAACATTCATTCCATTTTGAGAGTTTTTGTCTCTTCTGTATTCTTTTAGATCATAGAATTATTTTAATTTTAATATTGAAAAATTAATTTGAAAAGATTCTTTCGAAACATCTCTTGAATTGAACATCCCAGTAAACCTTTAGACAAAAAAACATCACCGGCTAACTCCACTGGATAGCAATTGTAGATATCTATTATTTACAATTTGAATAAGTGAGTGTACGTATCCTTTTTTCGAAGAGTTTTGTGATCTGGCAAAATATAGAAGACTTCTGAAGAAATAACAGACCTTACAAACAGCTCGCAAATCGTCATAAACTCTATTTACTAACTCGATTACTCCATTATATTATCAAGCTGGCCTCATTGCTTGCATATGTATCAATTTGTTGATTTATAGTGAATAACTAAGCGCAATAACTAGATTATTTCAATATGTTCTCCGCCTCTGCATTTGGTAATAATAATAATAACAACAATAACAATAACAGTGGAAGTACTGGATCTGCTTTTGGTTCTGCTTTTGACTCTACTAATACCACTAATTCGCCCTTTGGTGCTACCTCTACGGGTACATCTGCATTTGGTGGATTCGGTAACAACTCTAATACCAATAATAACAACCAATCCAATACTACTACAGCCCCTACGTTTGGGGGATTTGGCAGCAATAATGGTGCTTCAAATACTAACACTGCTTTCGGGACCACTAATAATAATGCAGCCACATCTGGTGGGTTCGGTGCTAACAACAACACAGCTACTAATCCATCTCCATTCGGAAATATGAACACAACTCAATCAGCCACTAATCCATCTCCATTTGGGAACAATAGCACGCTGAACGCCGGAGGGAATACAGCCTCTCCATTTGGTTCAGCTACTACAAACGCTACTGCCACAGGAGGTGCATTTACTACAGGGACTTCTCCTTTCGGTGCAGCAACAACTAGTGCATCCAATACAACTCCTACGTTTGGTACTAACACTGCAGCTAACAAGCCTGCTTTTGGTGGATTTGGTTCCTCGACTGCAGCCAGTAGCACAGCTCCTGCCTCTACTACCACTCCAGCATTTGGAGGGTTTGGTGCATCCAATACAAACACTGCCGGAAATACTCAAAGTAACTCCTTATTTGGTAACACTGCTGCTGCTGGTACACTAGCAAGTAATACTTCAACCGGTGCTGCTACTGCTCCAGCTTTTGGTGCCAATACCACTGCCAACACCACGTCTGCATTTGGCGCTAAATCAGGATCCTTATTTGGTGGTGCTTCTAACACAACTAATAATACTACATCTAAGCCACTCTTTGGTGGTGCTGCTACTACTGCTACAACTGCAAACAAGGATAGCACCACCGTAGCTCCATCTGCCACCCCATCTCTTGGATTTGGTTCTGCTACGAATGCAGCTGCGACCAAACCAGCAGAGAATAAACCTGCTTTCAGTTTTGGTGGTGCATCCACTCCTACAGCTTCCACAAAGAAGGATGAACCAACTAAACCTGCTTTTAGCTTTGGTGGAGCTGCTGCCACAGAGAAGAAAGATGAGCCAGCTAAACCAGCGTTCGGTTTCGGTGGAGCTTCCACTACAGCTGAGAAAAAGGATGTATCAACAAAACCAACTTTGAATTTTGGCACTACTACATCTACGACAACAGAAAAGAAAGAAGAGTCAACTAAACCAGCATTTTCGTTTGGTGCTTCTGCAAAGACAGAGGAAAAGAAAGATGAATCTACGAAGCCTGCGTTCAGTTTTGGTTCCACTGTTGATAAAAAAGATGAATCCACCGCCAAACCTGCTGCCACGGGTTTTTCCTTGGGTGGTGCTTTAAAAAAGGATGGTGATTCAACAACTGAGAAAACTGAAGAAAAGAAACCATTATTTTCTCTTGGTGGATCCACTGGTACAGCTTCTCCTAAACCAGCTTTATCGTTAGGTGGTTTGAAACAAACTGCTACTGATGAAGCCAAGAAGATAACGGATTCTAAACCTGCTGGGTTCTCATTTGGTGCTAAGAAAGATGATACAAAAACTTCTGACGCACCAAAGGCTGGATTCTCCTTCGGTGCTAAGAAAGATGATGATAAGACTTCAGAAGCCCCCAAGATTGGTTTCGCCTTCGGTGCCAAAAAGGACGATAACAAGGACGAGCCATTAAAGACAGGTATCTCCTTTGGTGCCAAGAAAGAGGAAGCCCAGTCAGAGGCTCCAAAATCTGGCTTTTCATTTGGCTCTAAGAAAGAAGACGGTGATAAGAAGGCTTCTACTGAATCTGCAGCACCAGCTACTGGTGGTTTCAAACTAGGAACAACCCCAGCTGCCACTACAGATACATCTAAGAAGACGGAATCTATATCTGGTACTACTGCTACTGCTCCCACGGATGCTACTAAAAGCTTAAACCCTAAAGAAGTGGAATTGAAACCTGTTTCATTAGATAATAAGACATTAGATGATTTAATCACAAGATGGACCAATCAATTGACCAATTCTGCTAATCATTTTGATTCATATTCACAAAAGGTCAAAGAATGGGACGAATTACTTGTTAAAGGTGGAGAACAAATTAATGAATTATATATGAGTTCTTTAGCTACTGAACAAACACAAAACAAGATTGATCAATCCTTACAATACATTGAAAGACAACAAAATGAATTAGAGACCTTTTTAGATAATTACGAAAAGAAGACAGACTCTTTATTAGCAGATATTTTACCTAGTGAAGCTACAGCTACTGCGGCTACCGGTGGTAACACGAATGATCAGAAGAGACAGAACGCTTACAAGACTGCAGAATTGCTAGATGAAAACTTGAACTCTTTGTCCTTAAACTTGTCCTCATTGATCAAAGAAATCAACGAAGTAAGCAACACATTCAACAAGGTAACATCCATCAATGCCACCAACCAAGATGAAAACACCCAATTGGTGAAGTTATTAAACGTCCACTTGGATGCTTTGAAGTCCCTGGACAACAATGCAGCTCAGTTGGAACAAAAGATGAAGTCTGCTGCCAAATAACCCAATTGAAATTGTTCTCAAATTACTTACCAATACTATATACTTGCTCCATCAATGTTCTATAATGTATCATATATACGTATGTATTTTATTCAAAAGATACTACAAATCTATTGGGACAGCTTTAATGTTTCTCTCTCTGTAGGGCTGGGTTTACCCTCTTATTAATTTTGCCACCTACAATTTTTTTTTAAAATAAAGAAAGTGAAAAATTAATTTAAAGCACAGTGAAGAAATAAAGAGATAAAAACACTTCAAGAAACTCTGTTTTCAAGAAGGAGCAAGAAGTAGCTAATCCAAAAAGATTAATTGAATAAAGTGGTACTTAATTACCGTATATTTTAATTTTATTTGTCTAATTTTGTTTTTTTAGTTCCCATAGCAACAACAATATAAAGCAATAGCAAGCACAAGATGCCTCCAAAAGAAGATTGGGAAAAATATAAAGCTCCAGTGGAACAAGAGGAGAAGAAAGATGAGGGCAAGAAGGATGAAATGGTTCCCTTGACTGAAGGTGATATCCAAGTGCTAAAGACATATGGGGCCGCTCCATATGCTAGCAAGTTGAAAGCCACGGAAAAGGATTTGAAAGTAATCGAAGCCAGAATTAAGGAGAAAGGTGGTGTTAAAGAAAGTGATACTGGTCTAGCTCCATCTCATTTATGGGACATAATGGGGGATAGGCAAAGATTGAGTGAAGAACATCCTTTACAAGTAGCTAGGTGTACTAAGATTATAAAGGGTAACAGTGAAGAAAATGAACAAAGCAATGGCAATGATAATGACAATAATACGAATAATAACAACAACAGTAGTGCAACTGAAGGTGGTGCTAATACAGGAGAAAATGAGGATGGTGAAGAGGCCAAGTATGTCATTAACTTGAAACAAATTGCGAAGTTTGTGGTAGGGTTAGGTGAACGTGTTTCTCCCACGGATATTGAAGAGGGTATGAGAGTTGGTGTTGATAGATCTAAATATAATATTGAATTACCATTACCGCCAAGAATTGACCCCACCGTCACAATGATGACTGTTGAGGAGAAACCTGATGTCACATATAGCGATGTTGGTGGTTGTAAAGAACAAATTGAGAAATTAAGAGAAGTTGTGGAATTACCATTATTATCACCAGAGAGATTTGCTACCTTAGGGATTGATCCACCAAAGGGTATATTATTATATGGTCCACCGGGGACAGGGAAGACTCTTTGTGCTCGTGCTGTGGCTAATAGAACAGATGCCACTTTTATTAGAGTCATTGGTTCTGAATTGGTCCAAAAATATGTTGGTGAAGGTGCACGTATGGTGAGAGAATTATTTGAAATGGCAAGAACTAAGAAAGCATGTATTATCTTCTTTGATGAAATTGATGCCGTGGGTGGTGCTCGTTTTGATGATGGGGCCGGTGGTGATAATGAAGTACAAAGAACCATGTTGGAATTGATCACGCAATTAGATGGGTTCGATCCTAGAGGTAATATCAAAGTCATGTTTGCCACAAATAGACCCAATACATTAGATCCAGCTTTATTAAGGCCAGGTAGAATTGATCGTAAAGTGGAATTCTCTTTACCTGATCTAGAAGGTCGTGCCAATATTTTCCGTATCCATTCTAAATCTATGAGTGTAGAACGTGGCATAAGATGGGAACTAATATCGAGATTATGTCCTAACACCACTGGTGCAGAATTAAGATCTGTTTGCACAGAAGCTGGTATGTTTGCCATTCGAGCTAGAAGGAAAGTGGCCACTGAGAAGGATTTCTTGAAAGCTGTGGATAAGGTTGTCACTGGTTACAAGAAATTCAGTTCTACATCCCGTTACATGCAATACAATTAGACAATGTGAAGCGCCCCAGAGAAAGAGATATCCGTGTAATGTATATAAGCAATGTATGTCATAAGATATTATTAGCGTTATCGCAACATTTATAAGCATATCCAACCCAGCAATAAGGGTTGCTAGACAAGACTGGTCCATAAACAAGTATTATGATTAATTGTGGTTGGGAATACAGGGGTATTTGTTGCAAAATTGTTAATATACTCTATAAAAAGACTACATATTTGATCAATTAATTATCAGTAAACAATTATCGACTTAAAACAGGCAGTTTGTAACCATTTGAAGCCGTTGCAACGGGTTAGCAGAATTAAGTAAGTCTACTACACTATGTCTTTTTTTTTTTGTTAGTATGGCAACTAAAACACACATTGTAGTGGTTTTGTCCTTTAAATAGTACTCTCCTAACCTTTTAATCGTATCTTGAAATCTAACGATACTTTTTTTTTTCTTTTTTAATGAACTTTTCTTTATCGAAGACTCATAGATAAGTATCAAAATGTAAGAGAAGCGACAGAATATAACTCCCAAGGCTTCATGAAGTGTGAATAGGCATGGGTATCCTTAAATATATTTTACGTTTTATACTACTGCTGATTTTACCCGTTCACCAGGTGGTTTGTACTCAAGTGGTTACAGCTGTTGACGTTAGCGACAAGTACTTATTAGACACCCCTGATACAGAATATACAGGCCCATTCACCACTGTAATAGACTTATTATCACATGATGTGGAGTTTTCTATATTTGTTAGACTGCTGCAAAGGAAGAAGCTGATACCATATCTCAATGAATTACAGAATTTCACCCTTTTAGCGCCTGTTAATTCCGCTTTTGTCGAAGATTTCGATCAAATACAAGACATTAGTAGTCTGGATTTGAGTTCCTTTGACCAATTTGACGTTCAGAATTATATTATACACAACAGTGTTATTTCTACAGATCAATTGGTTAATACCACGAGAGTAATAAGTGAACATATGAAGTTTCCCTTAGTGTTAGGTCAAAGTTATGTGAATTCAAATAAGTTTCTTATTAATAATAAAGTCCCTATAGTAGAGCCAAATCTACGACCTAATATGCAGAATGCTACAATACAGGGGGTATCAAGATTGATTAGAGATGCTTCAGATCTGTTGTCTTTAATTGAACGAGTTGATGATGTTAAGGTTTCGTATACAAATATGGTTACCTTTTTACAAAGTCTTTTACTAAGATATGATGACCATTCACCTTTAACTAATCGGACTATCTTGATACCTTCCAATAAAAGTTTCAAGGCTCATTTCAATTCTATAGAATTAAACTACCTTTTGAATATCTTTAACAAATTGGAGAATATGGAATTACAAATCCAGAAGCCTTGGTATGAAGATATGGAATTAATTTTGAACAATCTCTTAATTGATAAAATTTTCGGTGGATCAGTAGATTTCTTAACCACAAACCTTAACAATGGATTAGTACATGTTGGTAATGCTCATCAGGGTGAAGAGATAATTTTAAATGAAAAGGATACGACTGTTGAGAATTTATCAAATCAACCATTCGATTTTGGTGTTGCACATTTTTTTGATGATATTAATTTTTTAAATACCTCCATATCATTTAATGCAGAGAAATATTTACATGGACTAAATTGTTCTGGATTCGTAAGAGAAATTTATTTCAGAGGTTTGCAGAAATTTATCCATGATAAGGACTGTAACATTACAATTTTCTTACCCCAAGCATCGTTAAATGATGAAGTTGGATTTACGAAATCAACTCTTTTATATCATTTTACTGAAAGCACAATTTGGCTTGAGAAAGATTTCCCCACTTTAAATAAAGAAGAACAATATAGTAAAATTTACAATTCCTCCTTTTGTTCATCGAATAAGAAGCTTGGCGGTAATTGTCAACGAATGAAACTGACTAAATCTAATAAAGGTTATTCCATTAATAATAAATTCCACATATTAAACTCAAAACCTTATCAGGTTGGTAATACATTGATTTATATTATCGACACTGATCTAACTTTACCCAATGATCTTATATTTTCTCTACCACCTGCTTTAGATTCGTGTTCTAAATCTATGTCATTTTTGAGAAGATTAAATTATTTGGATTTGATACCAAATCATGAAGGTTATACCGTTTTCTTACCATGTTTCAATTCATGGGATAATATGGGGCTCAACTTCCAATACCTTCAATCAAATTTAACGGCTGCTGATTTAATATTCCAAAATTTAATTGTTAATGGGCTATATTATACTGATTTAGATGATCATCATTATTCCGCAACTAGAAATGTTGTAAATGAAAATATATCATTGAATATTACAAGAGATACTAAATCTAATGACATTAAGGTAGACATTGACTCATTACAAAATAGCCTAATTATCGATAATGATTCTGATATTATCTTCAATCAAGGTGTCATACATCCAGCACATAATGTAGAATATCCGTTAGATTTACAAATTTCTTTGAAGGATTTGTTTAGAACTTCAGCAAATGATAAATTCTTGCGGTTATTGGAATTTTTACCTAATTTCCAGGACCTATTCGAAGAATCAAAAACCCCCTTTTCCATCTTGGTTCCAACATCATCTTCATTAGATTATACCGACATCAATCAAAATTATACAAAATTGAATGAATTCTTGAAACTCCATATCCTCCCAGGTAATGAAACTGGGGCTTTATTAGAATGTAATAATGATTTTAATACATTATTAAATGAACGATTGGCATGTACAAGTTACTCTGATGTAGATCATTACATTAAGATAAAGGATGGGGCAAGTAATGAGGTAAGAATATTAAACAGAGGATGTTCTACTTTAAACTCTCGGCAAGCATGCATTTTCCTGATTGATAAGCCTTTATCATTAGACTGGATAGGAAGTGGAAAGAATAAACTAAATATGCCAATTCTGGCTGTAGCCTTCGGAGTCATCGTTGGAATTGTCGTGTTTATGCTTTTCATCTCATGTTTGTTGATGACCCGAGTGACTAAGATTAAAAACAAGTACCCAAATAATAGCCTGACACGGGCTGCTGATATACATGGAAATGATACACAAAATAGAAGTGAGACACAGCAGCCACTGTTAAATAATAATGAAGGAGACAATAGATCTCTTACATATAATTCGATAAATTCAGTCTCGGGAGATCTCACTCCTTCTCGAGGATTGAATCGGTCAACAAATACTAGACACAATAGTGGCACTACTTCATACTCAACCAATTCCACCTCAACTCCCATTCAGATGCCAGGAAAGTAATCACAATTACTTGGTACACTGACACCATTATTAATTCAGGCATTAGTCATAAATATTCATCACCCAATAAACATAGATATAAATTATATCACATAATATACATTCATAATAATTTAAATTATAGATAAATAAGAAAGTGTACCACAGAGATAGTCATATGTGAATACTACATATGCTAAAGGTTTAATTAGAACCATAAAAATGGCTAAAAGTAAAACCATATCGCTCAGTGCAGCTTCCCTTGAAAATGGATTGGGAACATTTAAACTTATAAGATATTATTTACAAGAATTGAAGCTTTCTTATAAGTACTCAATAACTGTTCACAATTAGCTCTCTCCTGGGCCAAAGCCTCATCCTCTTGTAGTAATTCATCCATAATGGAATCTTTATATAACTCTGTAACCAATCTATTGTGGATTGTTTCCTTACAATGATTTACTAAAAGACACATAATAGCCTTTGGTACTTGATCTTGAATCATCTCCCTGACAATGTCAAAGTAGGAGACAATTAGTCTTCTGATCAATTCGCATTCTAACTGTTCTCTTTCCGTCAACAAAGCAGCATCTTCATCAGATAAATCATCTTCTGAGATGCTGGTGTGAACTGGACCATTATCATTTAAACTTAATGTACTGAAAATGGATCCATTTTGCATGCTAGGATGTTCTGTTATTTTCACCTCTGGTTTAACTTTATTTTGGAAGGTGTTATTATTACTGGTTATATTATCTTTGTCTTTACCAAAAAAGTAATTTAAAAATGTTTCTTTATCGGGGTTGTTGGTGTTAGTAGAAATCGTCGAACTGAAGTTCGAACGCAAATCATCTTTCTCTATACTATTGCCACTAGGATTGATATTATTAGCGTTGAAAGGATCATTTGCGATATTGATATTAGAGTCTGAATGGTTTTTCAAAGAAGGAGTGGCACCCTTCTCATTATTCTTACTTGCATCCAGCTGGCCATTTTCTGTTGATGCAATCCTCTTTTGCGAGGTTGAATTATTATTCGTGGATCTATTTTTCTTTAATTCTCTTTGCTTTAGGATATCAGTCATGACTTCAGTAGCACTTAAAAAGCGTGGATGATTCGTATTAATATAAGCCCGATGAATTTCTATTAATGAGTCCACATAATCAAATGTTGGATTTAATCTTTCTCTCAATAACTCACTCACTACTTCTGTTAGCATATTTTTCAAATTTGGGTATCTTGCTAATTCTGCATTACTGGAACTATGACATATCTTCATTAATTCGTCAAAGACCAGTTCTACACAATGACGGGATGGGTCCAACAATAATTTAATTTGAGGCTTCACTAATAAGTCAAAAGCTAATTCAGGAACAAATAAAGTAGCACGAGGACCAGTAGAGTTTCTAATTGCAGTTTTGATGTCTAATGCTGTAAGATTCGAAGTTGGGTTTAATGTTTCTAAGGATTTACCGAATATATTGTTATAAATGTAATAAATTCTTGCACCACCACAGAGTTCTTTTGTATTGATATCCATTGAATTACCATCAATGGATGATGTAAAGTTTTTGGCAAAGATATTGATTAATTGAAGAATAATCCCAGCTTTATTAGCCTTTGAATTAATTAACGGGGTGCCTCCATATGAATTTAGTTCCTTTTCCGTCTGCGTTATCAAGTTGTTTAACTTAGTCTTGATATCTGGTAATTTATCTCTAATATGGTTCATTAATGTCTTGTTTAATAACTTTGCAAGATAACGAGTCCCACATTTATCCGAAATTGTTCTATAGATTGGATGTCTCTTGAAATAATGATCCTCATTATCTAGAGCTTCTTTCACGGTAACATTCAATTGAATGTCCTGTTGTGAACGATTAACAATACCTACAAAACCTAGTTTCAATGGGTATACTTTCCCCAATAAGATATCTAGCGCATGTGTTCCTGAGTCCATTAAATCCAATTTTGTCACTACCCCAATAGTTCTCTTTCCCTGAGGATCCACTTCTTTGGCTAGTTTCAAAGATTCAGAATTAACTAGATCAACATTAGCTGGAGTTACTGCTAAGATTAAACAATTTGGTGTAGCAACATAGTCTAGGATAAGATTCTTGATTTGTTTTTCAATATCATGGGGTTGTTCTCCAATAGGTACTTTTGTAATACCAGGTAAATCTACTAAAGTTAAGTTTAGCACATGTGGAGAAAATATCTTCAAATTAATTGGTACTTTGCTAATACCTTTATTCTTACCAGCAATTCTAGCAGTTTCGAATTCAATTTCTCTTCTAATCTCATTGAAATCGTAAAATTTTTGACCTGGTTTATGTAAAAACTCCCCCCATTCTTCGTGGTGGTTACTACTCTCCTTGGTATGAATAGTAGCGATGTCATTTGGTGATAGCTGATTAATATCCCCATTAGCAGCTATTTTACTTGCCTTACTTACATCTTCTGTGGAGGCAGAACCAGAAACAGTGGCGGAAGAAGTCGTAGACGAGGTATAAAGAGATGGAATATTATTCAATTGTAACACAAGAGGTCTTCTCGTGACAATCCCTGTACCTCTGGGAAGGAAATCTCTTCCCACTAAAGTCTCTAAAATTGAGGATTTCCCAGAAGATTGTGACCCTACTACGGCCAGGATGGGCAAATCCAGGGAATCTATCCCAGAGGAGTACATTACATCCTGTAATTTATTAACGGTGGGGATCAAATCTTCCAAACTAGCCATATTTGCTGTGTTGACGTGTGTGGGCCCTAGCAATTAAACGGAAACAAATAGACAAAACCACTTAAAATAGGTTATAGGAGGCTGACTTAAAGTAAGAAAGATGGTTGAAGGATAAATTTTTTACCAAATAACTCCACGTAATCACTTAAACAATAGTAATTACTTACCTGTAACTTGTTTTTTTCGGATCAACTGTGAGCTATTGCTTCTGATCTTACCAGATCAAGTTTCTTTAAAAGTCAATTTGATTTGAAATTGGTGAAAATTTATAAACACTGAATGTAATACCTTGAGATTACCATGGCAAGTTGAAGTTTTAAGAAGAACTTGAAACCACCTAAAGGGAGATTAGACTTTAGAAAGTTGATGTGTTAAGTGTGTGGTGCAGTTCGTTATTTTATTAAGTTTCAACAGAGAAAGAAGACAGGAAAATGGTCCAGGGCAAAAATAAGAAACGTACGGAATCAAAAGGTAGCCACAGGAGAACATCAGGTTCTGGGTTATTGCAGAATAG
Source organism: Monosporozyma aquatica (assembly GCA_030571515.1). NCBI lineage: Eukaryota > Fungi > Ascomycota > Saccharomycetes > Saccharomycetales > Saccharomycetaceae > Monosporozyma > Monosporozyma aquatica. The sequence goes on from JAJLXW010000466.1 coordinate 65,974, forward strand.
ACCTAATCTGGGTCATTCTGGAGATAAACTTGTGGGGACAAGCCCTATAGACTTCAAGAATCCAGACCCGGAGGTGGTGGATGCAGTTGCTCGTCAATTGAACGATAATCCAAATAGTTTACAGACGCCAGGGGGCGATATCACCAGAGACCTTTACAGATGGACTCAAGAAAATAGTGCTACCAACTTGAGTATTGGTTCGCATACAAGTTCACACATGGAATCACCTTCACGTGGTGGAAGGTTTAATACTAATGCCAACCGTCCTAGTACTAATGTTAATGATGAAAACCATCCTATTATCCACAATGCTAGCACGTCATTTAGTATAAGCAATCCAAATTCTCGACGCAAGAGGTCAATGAGTTTCTCTGCTGTAGCTGGTAATTCTGAGCTGTTAAATAATATGATACTGATGCCAAGTTCGAGAACCCAATCCATTGATCAAAGTGGTAACAATAACAACAACGGTAATGTTATTAATAATAATAATAATATGAATAATGCTCCACAATTACCCAGTTTGAGTATGACACACGAAGAAATTAGAGCACCTGGCGGATTTAGAAGGGCGTACGTTCTACGTAGACGTAGGAAAAGAAACCTAGACGATTTGCCTCCAAATTTTATCACCAGGAACTTCATTGAGTTCCTTACTCTATATCCTCATTTTGCTGGTGAAGATCTTTCGGAAAGTGAAGATGAAGAGGAAGAGGAAGAGGAGGAAATACGATCAGAAGATCTTGAAGAAGCCATTGAATCTGAAACTGAGACTTCTTCTTTGTTACCTAGGGGTCAAAGACGTGTCAAGCAAAGATTCGCCACCAAGCACAAAACGTCTACATTGAAAGCGGTGTTGTTATTGTTGAAATCCTTTGTTGGTACGGGGGTATTATTCTTGCCAAAGGCATTTCATAATGGTGGATGGGGGTTTAGTTCGTTGTGTCTATTATTTTGTGCTCTACTGTCTTACTACTGTTTTATTCTATTGATTATCACCAAAGATAAAGTTGGTGTCAATGGATATGGTGAGATGGGGGCCAAGTTGTATGGTGACAAGATGAAACTTTGCATCCTACAATCCATTGCATTATCGCAAATAGGGTTTTCTGCAGCATATACAGTTTTCACGGCTACGAATTTGAAAGTATTTGTAGAAGATATTGTGAATTGGGATACAGACACTATAAGTCTTGGTGTTTATATCTGGTTGCAAGCTTTAATTTTTGTTCCTTTAGCATTGACTAGAAATATTGCCAAATTGAGTGGGACAGCATTACTCGCAGACTTGTTTATCTTATTGGGGCTTGTGTATGTTTATTATTATTCGGCACATTATGTTTGGATTAATGGGATTGCCTCATCAAGTATGGTATTTTTCAATAAATCCCATTGGTCCTTATTTATTGGTACTGCTATTTTCACATTTGAAGGTATTGGATTACTGATCCCCATCCAGGAATCCATGAAACATCCACATCTTTTCCAAGGGTCATTGTCTGGCGTCATGGTGATCGTCACTATTGTATTCATATCCTGTGGGTTAATCTGTTATTCCGCATTTGGATCCCATGTAGAGACAGTGGTGTTGTTAAATTTCCCACAGGACTCAGCATATACGGCGATTGTACAATTACTGTATGCATTAGCCATCTTATTATCTACTCCGTTACAATTGTTTCCTGCCATTAGAATTCTGGAACATTGGACATTTCCCTCGTCATTATCAGGTAAAAATAATCCTCGTGTAAAATGGTTGAAAAACTATTTCAGATCCTTTGTCGTAGTATGTACTACAGCAATTGCATGGGTGGGGGCTAACGATTTAGATAAATTTGTGTCACTAGTGGGTTCATTGGCTTGTATCCCATTGATTTATATTCATCCACCACTTTTACATTTCAAAGCCTCACAGACTTCAAATTATGGCCCACCTGCAAATAAATTGACATTATTGCTGGATCTGATAATATGTGTCTTTGGCGTTGGTGTTATGATATACACCTCTTGGCAAACCATTGGTCTCTGGATTTTCCCAGAAGCCTCCTCTTAATTATATATATATATATATTTGATATAGCTACATCTACCTTTACAAGAGCGACTTCATTCTTTTTTTGTATTATTTGTACGAAATACAGACTTTGGTTTAAGGAAACATAACAGTTATGACTCTTTCTTTAGATCTTTACCATAGATGGGAACTGGTTGCTCTCTATTCACAGTGAAACTTCAGTTTAAAGCCAACTTTTTTCCAAAATTTTGGTGGAAAATTTTATTGACACTTTGAATTGAAAAATCACATAGAGACAGAGTAATTACATCCCAGTGAAGAACGGTAGGAACAGAGAACCGTTTAGTGGATACGCAAACTGATAAGTGCCCAATTGATTTCCCCAAGATGTCCCTAAAATTGCCACAAAACCCTAACGCTGGGTTATTCAAACAAGGTTATAACAGTTATTCCAATGCAGATGGACAAATTACCAAGTCTATTGCAGCCATTCTTTTAAGATGAAATCCATCAAATGTGTCTAACCTCCATGGGTCCCTGTGGTAGAAATAAGATTATTGTGAACCATCTAGGTAAGATTGTCATTACTAATGATGCTGCTACCATGTTACGTGAATTAGACATTGTTCATCCAGCAGTGAAATTGTTAGTAATGGCCACCGAACAACAAAAGATTGATATGGGGGATGGGACCAATTTAGTCATGATCCTTGCTGGAGAACTATTGAATGTATCAGAGAAGTTAATTGCCATGGGCCTATCCGCTGTGGAGATAATTCAAGGTTATAACATGGCTAAGAATTTCATCTTAAAAGAATTAGATGGATTAGTCGTGGATGAAATTGTGAACAAAAACGATAAAGATCAATTGATTAAGATCATTAAGCCTGTCATTGCTTCCAAACAATATGGGTACGAAGATTTATTGAGTGGATTGGTCTCTGATGCCGTTTCTCATGTGTTGCCTAAGAATGGGTCTAATTTATTTAATGTCGACTCGATTAGAGTGGTCAAGATTATGGGTGGTTCTCTTGCCAATTCTACCGTGGTGAAAGGTATGGTTTTCAACCGTGAACCAGAGGGGCATATCAAATCTTTACCAACAGACAGCAAGAGACATAAAGTCGCTGTGTTCACTTGTCCCTTAGATATTGCCAATACTGAGACTAAAGGTACAGTACTTCTACATAATGCCCAAGAAATGTTAGACTTCTCTAAAGGGGAAGAAAAACAAATCGATGCCATGATGAAAGAAATTGCTGACATGGGGGTGAAATGTATAATTGCTGGTGCTGGTGTGGGTGAACTTGCTTTACATTATTTAAACAGATATGGAGTCTTAGTATTAAAAGTGGCCAGTAAATTCGAATTAAGACGTATATGTCGTGTCTGTGGTGCTACACCATTACCAAGATTAGGTGCTCCAACTCCAGAAGAAATTGGGACCATCGATACAGTGAAATATATGGAAATTGGTGGTGATAGAGTGACAGTATTTAAACAAGAAAATGATGAAGTGAGTAAAACTGCAACTATTATCCTTAGAGGTGCTACTCAAAACAACCTGGATGACATTGAAAGAGCCATTGACGATGGTGTCTCTGCCATTAAAGGTTTAATGAAGGCAGACGGTGGTAAATTATTACCAGGTGCTGGTGCTACTGAAATTGAATTGGTGTCAAGAATCACCAAATATGGTGAAAACACCCCAGGTTTATTACAATTGGCTATCAAACAATTTGCCTTAGCCTTTGAAGTGGTCCCACGTATTCTTGCGGAAACGGCTGGGTTAGACGTTAACGAAGTCTTACCAAACTTATACGCTGCACACAGTGAAGAAAATGGAGGTGAAGAAAAAGGTAATGATAGTCTGTTCAAGGGTATTGACACAGAGGGGGAACATGCTGATGGTGTTAAGGACATTAGAGAAGATGGGATCTATGACATGCTTTCTACAAAGAAGTTCGCAATCAATGTCATCTACTGAGGCTGCTTGTACTGTATTATCTGTGGATC
>JAJLXW010000467.1:0-27830 GCA_030571515.1 Monosporozyma aquatica
AAGAACGGAGTCTCTAACATTAAACTGAAAATCTTCAATGGATCCAATGGTTGATTTACGTTATACCCTCTTCCAGTCATATTCAGCAACAAATTTTTATAGGTTATATCTGGATCTTGTCCCATGATGGATAAGAATTTCATGTAATACATAACTTGTGTCCTTGATGCATTTAAAACAGATGTTTGACTAGGAATCTTGAAAGTTATACCATGTTTTAGTATCAGCTACTTGTATTTCCCATTCTTTTGTTTCAATGGAATCATTAATATTTGATAATAATGTTTGTATATCATTATGAGGACTCTTCCAGTGAGATATAGTTGATAATGGTGCCTCTTCCTGACTATTCACACCTTTCAATGTTAAGTGATCGATAATACCACTCAACAGAATATACTGCGGCCTCATCTTATTATTAGCATCACTCGTATTGGTCTGCTGGAATATGGCTTCCCATTCCTCCACGGAGACATTCTCTAATAAGGGAAATTTATCATTCATTGTATCTACAAGGGCAAAACATGGTATTTCTCTGGCTTCGCCCGTTTTGAAAAGGGTAATTAACCTTAAAATTGTTTGAACCCATTGATCAATGATTCTATCCTTGGGGACTTCCCATTTAGTATTGAACTCAATTAAATCCATATCTATTGGATGACTAATTAATTCTAAATTTGAATGTTGTTTTGTACCAGATAACAATTGTGTTGTAGTAAACCTTGGAATTTGAGAATAAATATCATATGCGGATCTTATTTCACACCATGATTTTGTTAACAACGAAGTCACTGATAACCTTTGTTCCTTCTGTGGTGGTTCAATGGATTTCAATCCATCATAAAAGGGGGAAGGTTTATCTGGCGGCAAATGATGAGAGATTAGATTTGGGAACTCTTTATCATTACCAAAAATTTTATACACTTTGGGCAATTTATTGGATAGATAATTATGTTTTTGATTAGATTTTAATGGATTTTTCTTTATATTCGTTTCATTATTGATTCGTATTGGGGCAAAAATAGGTAATTGGTCTATAAGTGATAAAGCCTTCTGATATTCGTTGTTACTATGTGTCAAATTTGTGCAGGTCGAAAAGAAAAAGGAACATAAGAACTTGTGTTGTACCACTATTGGCCGAGATGATCTAAGTAACAGCAACATACATTGATATATATCAGGTTACTCTATTGTACGGGAACAGACTAACAGATATGTGTCTGTTTATGATTTGAAACTTCTTCAAAGAGTTGGGAAAAATGGTTATATATGAAAATTATCTTTAAATTTTCGGCCGAACCTGATTAGGTTATGGAATTGTAAAGTAAGGGCCATATTGTATAACGCAAATACGATACAAAAGGAGGCATAATTTCATTAAAATATATATCTGTATATGTATACATTTGGATACGTAGGGATATACAGTGTGAAGATTAAATTATGAGATGTATGGTTTTATTTTTTTAAATGGTGATATTAAAAGAATAAATTTAATAATTCCAGCACCCCACCACCAACTAATAAAAATAACAATGCAATGATCCAATATTTTGATACAGGTAACTTGCCATTTGAATCCTTTTTATCTATTTTCTTCTTACCATATTTTCTATTCTTTTCAATTTTTTTATTAAATTTTTCATTAGCGATTCTTTGTTTTGGTGTTTGAACAGCCATAGTGTGGTGCTACTGTGTATTTAGTTATATGTGAGTTTTTTATTACTTCGTAATAGAATGAACAAATGGAAGAGTTTTGTGAAGAGAATATTAAACACTTTTGAGTTTCTCGCTAGATTTCCTTATTTAACTTGTCGATCTTTTTTCAGTTTTTTTTTAATTGCTTACGTTTTCATTTTTGCAACTTCAAGAACAAGCACCATGAAGAGAGGGAGGTATATACAAGCAACAAGGTTTACCAAGATTAAGGGAATGAGGTCAAGCTTCCGTTGGTCCTGCCAACTCGAATGGATGCAGTATAAGCCAGCACCCATCTCATAGCTATACCAAAATACGGAGATTTACTTTGGATTGCCAGGGGACAGAGGTTACCCTATGCTGTTTTTTGCCGCGCTAATCGCCCCCCGCAGAACAATAGCATCATCTTACACGAGCAGCCAACGCCACATTGAATTTCTTTTCCAATTTGTGCACTCTTTTCCCGATTGGGGAAAGCACGCAGTGTGGGGTTCCCTCCCCTTTCCTCTTTGGGGGTATTCGTTTACGGGCTTCTCGAGAAATCCTCGACGAAAAATTTTCGCGTCTGATTTTGAAGTTTTTTTGATCTCAGAAACGTTTCGTATCGTCTCTATTGTTCTCTCTGTGGTTTTGTAGGCAATTGCGTATGCTTTTACCCTTTTGGGTAATATGTCCCATTGTTTTCCGGGGCATTGTCAGCCTCTTTTTGGCCTCGAGAACAAAATTCAGCGATTTGCGAAAAAAAAAATTACACAAACATTTTGGGCTCGACGAGCTGGTGGAAACCGGAAACATTTAAATAAACGTCAAATGGTCCACTTTTTATTTAATTTCTTTCTTTGCTCCAAAAACGTTCATTTTTACCAGCCATCTAATTTATTTTTAACTTCTCACTTTTTTTTTGACGTGTAATTTTTGTTTCCACCTGTTATACTTGATATATAGCTTTCCTCCCCTCTTGATATCTTCTTTACTATTCAAAAAGAAAAAGCCATCAAATAAGAATATAATCTTTTGTGTATAACCTTCCCTCTCTTTTTTTTTTCCTCTTCTTCCGTCGTGATTTGATTAACTTTTAAAACATATTTTTTTTATCCAACTATTAGTCCTTCCTTATTAACAAATAAAATATCATATCACCCCAAAGAAAACAGAAACAACAACTTCTAACTATTTCCTACTTAAAAAAAGACACTTATAGATCATATATTCCTATATTCAAGTTTCACATTTGTTTTTCAACTATATTATAATATTCAACTGACATTTTTTTTTTTATCCAAAAATGAAATTCAACACTATCAAGACGTTAACAGTCTTATCAAGTTTAGCTAACGTTATTAAAGCTGATTGTCAACTATCAAGTGACGGTAACTATTATTGTGCTTCTACTGATGCTATCATTTATTCTAATGTTGGTATCTCTGGTTCTTATAATGATGTTACCTCAATGGATGAATCTTCATGTGCTTGTTCTTCTCAACCTTTCCAATTCTCTGGTACTTTAGCACCATTAGACGAAGAATTGTCTGTCCATTTCAGAGGTCCATTAAATTTAAAACAATTTGGTGTCTATTATCCAGCTGCTGGTACCTCTTTAAAGAAAAGAGATGCTCAACCTTGCGTTGAAACCGTTTCAAAAAGGAAACATCGTCATAAGAGAGACGTTGCTGTGGAATATGTAGAAGTCACCGCCACCGTTTATGTCAACGAGGCCGGTGAAACTGTCACTTCTACCGCTACACACACTAATGTCGGTGCTGCTCAACCAACCAACGCTTTAGTCGGAGATGGTAATGTTAAAGAAACTCCTGTTGCCCAAACCACCACTGCTCCTGCTGCTGCCGCTCCAGTCGCTGGTACTACCACCACCACCGCTGCTGCCGCTGCTAACTCCCCCGCCGCCGGTGACTCTACCACTACCGCCGCCGGTGCATCCTCTTCTTTAACCGCTTCCAGTTCTTACTCCTCTGGTGATTGGAACAGATTGACCTATTTCACTCCAGGTTCTACCACCAATTGTACTTTTATGAACCATCAAGGTGGTACTGCTGGTTCAGGTACTTGGTCATCTTGTTTCGGTAATTCTATCTCATTTGCTGCATCAAATGGTGTTGACGGTGCAGGTTCTGCTTTCGCTTTAGATGATGTCACTTTAGCCTCTGGTCAAGAATATATGATCTTCTCCGGTGTTGAATGTAGTGGTCAAAATGGTGATTGTGGTTATTATCGTGAAGGTATTCCAGCTTATCATGGGTTTGGTGGTTCTTCAAAGATTTTTGTCTTCGAATTTGAAATGCCATCCGATAACGCTGGTACTGGTTATAATCAAGATATGCCTGCTATTTGGTTATTAAATGCCAAGATCCCAAGAACTTTACAATATGGTAATGCTGCTTGTTCATGTTGGGAATCTGGTTGTGGTGAAATGGATTTATTTGAAATCTTAAGTGCTGGTTCTGATAAATTAATTTCTCATGTTCATGATGGTCAAGGTGGTGGTTCTCAAGATTATTTCGTTAGACCAGTCGGCACCACTTTAAAGGCTGCTGTTATCTTTAACGGTGATGACAAATCCGTCCACATTGTAGAAGTTAATGATGATTTCGGTACCATTTTATCTCAATCTACTGTTAACGCTTGGTTAGACAAGTCTGGCTCTTCTGCTGCTTTACCATAATTGTAGAAATTGCGGAAACTATTTTTTTTATCTCTCTTTTGTAAAAAGAATTTTCAAGCAAGAACATGCATATTAGTTTCTTTCCTTGAATAATGGACTACTTATTTTTAACTTTATTATTATTTTTTTTATCTCACTCTCTAGTTTATTTCTTTTAAACCCCCCTTATACTTAGATGTATAGTTTTGTTTACCTTATATCTTTATACATAGTTGTATCAATAATATTTTCTAACTTTATTCCTTTAAGTATATTTCTCCTCTTATATTTCTGCGAAGGATTCCAACCTGGAAGAATATATAAACACTGGTACATATTGCATAACTTAATGTTGATGAAATATAAGAATCGTGAATTGTCTTTAATGCATATACATAATAATATAACAGTATATATAAACCTAGAATATATTAAACCAGGATAAATTTATATACGTAAGAAAAAACAAATAAACATGCAAAAATAGTAATGGTTACAAAAGGGAGAGATAGAGATGAGGGGTATTGGGTGTTATTTAACTCAAATCAGTATAAGTCGGACAATTTTTCTCTAAATCAACCATCATGATATTACGATTTGAATCCTTTCTCGATCTCTTTTGTTTATTTTTATTGAATTCAATGTTATTATCAAACATAATGGTTCTATTTTGTGGCGGAAATTGCGAATTTTCATCAATACCATACCTGTATCTTCTATACAGAGAAGTCAATGAATTGATTAATGTCATTGTAGATTTCTTAACACTAGTAATATTATTTGAACAAAGCCAACAATAGAAACAATATTCGGAATATAATAACCAAAATCCAAAGACAAATCCAATAACTACACAGGATAAGATATGATTTTCCAAAGATTTCATAAAATGGGCATCATCTAAATGCCATGAGGAACCTTTAGCAATAGAGAAAAATGAATGTGTTGATTTCTTATAATCATTTGGTTGTAGAATACGCACCACATTATCTTGAGTCATCTTTGTCCATCTCTTATATTGTTTCCAAATGACACTAACAAAAATTGGACCTGTAGATCCCATAATGGTCATATATGGAACCCCCCAATCTTTCTTATAATGATTTAAAGATTTCATTAATTTTAAGAAAAATGGATGTCCCGGTACAGACCCCATAACATCATTAGATATACCAGTGGGCGAAGTCTTTCTTACAAAGGCAGGGAATTTCAATAATGGATCTAATCTTCTTTCACAACCATCATCTAGATCAATATAGACACCACCATATTTATATAGGATGAAATATCGTATGGCATCAGCCCTCTCAATTGGATATTCGTAACTGTCAAAAGTGGGTAAAAACCAAGGATATTCCTTTTCCATAAAATCGTGTGCCATTTTATCAGTCCAAAGAATATATTTATAATCTGGGTGTAAATCTTTACATTTCTTTTGAGATTCAATCCATTGTTCTGGAATATCTTCAGTTTTATAAGTTTGATGAATAATTTTGGGAATTAACATTGATGATTCTTCTACTGTGGGTGTATTATTAATTTCACTATCTAATAATGCCTCCTTTGTGGTATCATCAATACATAAAGTCAGCAGATCAAATGTATAATATAATAGGAATAAAACCAATGAAACATTGGCAAAGATTAAAAATTTCAATTCTTTTCTCATTTTGTTTAATGCTGTCGTATTAGAATTATCGTAGTGGAAATAAAAATGGGATCAAATGCAAACGAAAATAAAAAGCTAAAATGTATTAAAAGAATATGCTAGAATATGTGTTCAGTCGGGTGTAGTTAATGAATTTTTTTTTTTTCTTTCTTCGGTTTCTTTCTTATCAATCAACTCTCTCGAATAGAAGAAATAAGCAAATAAAATAACCAAATAAGCAATTAAAGGATGGAAAGGCAGAAGTAACTTTTAACTGTCAAAGAAAGTATTGTAGAATAGAATATATTGGGAAAAAAGTGAAATGTTGTTTTGTATTTAAATGACCTTATAGTATTTATTTTGTCACTGTTGAAATATTATTTTTTTCAAAACAACACTACGCGAAAAATTGACCAAAAAAAATTGGCGACGATGAAAACAAACTGCAGGAGAAAAAAAACACAAGGGAAAAATATAAACAAACAGAGATTTGGAAAACAGGTTAACGTGGTGTACGGTTGTCTTCCAGTTTTATTTCAAATTTAGAATCTGCGCCACCTTTTTTTATTGAGTTTTTTAGATAATTGCAATCGCGGAGATAAGGAGGACAGATACAGGAATATGTTTTAATAAAGCGATAACAGAATAGTAGTAGTGGATCCCTGCTTCTTATAACGTAGCAGAATGACTTTTAGCTAAGTAGAAGACTAAGACTTGTTAGTTTGGTGCGCGTTTAGGAAAAAAATATGAAGCAACTGAACTTTTCTTGAATCGTTTTCTGTGATATGGATATTGTCAAACACAGATGTAACTAGTCTGTAACTAGTCTGTAACTATAGTGGGTGTTTGTTAGATGACAGATCCGTTTGAGTCTTAAAACATTTCGAAGCAGGCAAGCGAATGTTGTGGGTACCGCCTATCAACTAAGTTTAGTGCCTATCCTGAATATCCTTATATATATACAAGAGTCAAGCAAGTATATTACGTATATTGTCGAGGCTGTGCAAGTGCACACCTCGATACTTAAACAAAAGGAAACAGTCTAAAAGGACAATTAAAACGGAAGATGACCCCGTTATTTACAGTTAAGTAGTGTAAGAGGAGAAAGGACATTCTTTTTTTTTAGTTTTGCTTAGCATGTGGCAAAGAAGACGGAGGGCTATGAGGGAGGGGGGTATTCTGGGACACAATATTTTATTTTGGAATAAATCACCCCAGATTTTAAGTGAGTATAATCCCGAAGAAAGTATTTTGCATACGCCTGCCTGTCCAAGGAGATCTTTTACTTGATCTAGCAACATCCACTGCTGAGTTCTTTGTCCCTTTCCTGATTTTAAATTCTATCACCAACTATTCATTGTTAAACTAAAATGGGAGAGAAGTAAAAGTAGCCAGCCTTCTTGCAAGACAATGTAGAACAATAAGAAATGGTTGATTCAAAGGGGGGTCCATCGTAATAACTTTTCCTATTTGGGTAAAAAGTTCCCACATTCTACAATTTTGAGAACTGCAATTGTAATAAAGCAGAAAATATTTTCTATTGTAATTCTTGCTTCCCCCGGATTTAAGCCGCTTTAAAACCGTTCCTTCTCCCGATTTCCGGGAATCCCGCGGAAAAGACACTGTAAAGAAATGAATTGAATCACTTTTCTCTATGTGGTGCACGGCTGACTCACCAGCTACACGCCGTTTTACTTACTGTATGTAATAAATAAAAAAGTGTGGGGTAGATATCTCATCGATGGATAAATAGATGTGTAAATTATATGAAGAAATAATATATGCCTCTGCAAAAGTCATGTGAGAGATAGAGGTAGCACTGTGGGAGGACAAATGTGGGTCAAAGAGAATTTACAAAAGACAACAGGACAGAACAACTGTTGATCAAAGATGCACCTTTTTATCTTCGACAGTATATAGAATTGTATTAGTACCATCCTTTGTTAAAGTTCAATCACCAAGAATGTTCTTTTGCTATTATACAATTAACCCAGATAGCAGATAGCGTTCCAAGTATACTTCTTGCATTGTTTTTCATCAACTAAAGGGTAAGTTTCTTAACTACCTGTTGCTATTTTTTTATTTATTATACATGAATATGCTCATTATACATACTAACTATATTCTTAACTATACTGTAGCAAACAGACAAGTTATATGATATCAAAGGTAAATCTCTCTCTTTACGCCTTTGTTTCTTCAAATTCATTCCTGGAAATAGGGATGCATTGTAGCACGTCTAGCACTAATTCTATTGATTGGATCATATGCTAATAATTTATCCAATAAATCAATACCTTGTGCACTCAAACTTGGTACCACTTGGGATAAATCCTTTCTTCTCCATTGTGGGAAACTTGGTTTAAAATCAGGTAAATAAACAATATCGGGCCAAACAGTTTCATTTGGTGTCCCCAAGATTCTAAATATCTTAAAAATTTGATCAATCTCACTATCACCACTGAAAATTGGTTTCCGATTACACATCTCAGCAAATATACAACCAATGGACCATGTATCTACCCCAGTACTATACTGTTTTCCACCAAGTAACACTTCAGGAGCTCTATACCATAAAGTTACAATTTCATGAGTATAGGCTCTTAAGGGAACACCAAAGGCACGAGCTAACCCAAAATCACCTAATTTTAAATTGCCCTCTTTATTAATTAATAAATTTTGTGGTTTTAAATCTCTATGAAGAATTCTATGTGCATGACAATATGCAATACCTTTACATAGTTGCATCATAAATTTCTTAATCACTCCATCTCCTAATGATTGATCCTTGGGAACACTTTCCATATATCTTTTCAAATCAAGGTCTAAAAATTCAAAGACTAAATATAATTTATGAGCATCAGAATGAACAATATCATACAATCTCACAATATTATCATCTTTTAATTCCTTTAACAATGAAATTTCTCTAATTGCAGTACTTGGAACACCTTCATCCTCACTTTCTAATCTAATCTTCTTCAAAGCAACAATCCTTTGATCTTGACGAAGGTCCAAAGCTTTGTAAACCACACCGTATGTACCTTCACCAACTTTTTCCAATCTTTTATAGTTTGCTAATTCACCACTCATTATGTTTCTTCTTAATCTGTTATCTTTTGAAGGTTAATTTCAATGATCTTCCTCAGTAACTGTTATGAGACTGCACCAACTACAAACAAAATTTATTTCTCTCTTTGATCTAATCTTTTGCCTTTGTTTTCATAACTTTTTTTTTTAGAATCAGATCTCAAGTAAATTTTTTTTTTTGACCAAAGTTTACGCGTTCGAAACTAGATCTTGCAGTAATATAGGGCTCATATAGACTTAAAGAGGTAATAAAATATATACATCTGTATCTACAAACATTTACCTAGAGAGACAAAAAAGGAAGATGCCAGTGGAAGAACTTATTGTTGTTTAGCTTGTCTAGCAGCCTTCTTCAAAGCTCTGATTCTGATCGATTTATGGAAAGAATAATTAATAGTATTAACAATCTTGGAATATACACCAAAGGTTTCTTCAATAATGAATTCATAAATTGCATGAGACCAATATGGTGTAATTGTAGCAAAACGGTCCTGAGCACCACAACGTCTACCAATATTTCTCAAAGTCGATTTGACAAATTGTTTTGGATTTGGAATTAAAGCTGAGGTTCTTCTAATCTTAGACATTGCACTAGTCACCAAATAAGACAACACTAACTCCACGTCCACGTTATCAGAGGCTAATTCTCCAGCTAAAGAACTAGACCATTGTTGTAAAAAGGACTTTGAACCACTATAAGTAGCTAATAAGGGAGTTGGAATTAACCCACCAAACGAACCCATAGTTAAGATTAACCCACGAGAAGCCTTCTTTTCTTTAACAGATTTGACAATAATTGGCGCAATAATTTGAGTAATTAACAAAGTAGCAGTGTTATTAATAGTGATAATATTTCTTAATTCGGTTTCATCAGTCTCTAAGAATGGGACTGGAATGGAATGAGATTGACCAACATTGTTAATTAATGCGGTAATTGGAAAATCAGCACATAATTCTTTAATCTTAGTATAATTAGATGGCTCATCAGAGGCAATATCGATGGCTAAGATTTCAGCTCTAACATGATATTCAGTTTCAATTTCAGTCTTTAACGCTTCTAATTTACTTAAAGTTCTTGAAATTAAAATAACGTTAAATCCACGAGATGCCATTTGTTTAGCATACTCTTTACCAATACCATCACTAGCCCCAGTGATCACACAATATGCTCCCTTCTTTGCTCCATATTTAGTATAACTGATTGGTGGGAGAACAAATAGGTCAAAGATTAAGGAACCCAATCTAAGTAAGAATGTGGTGCATCTAAGAACACCATAACCGAAAATAAACCAACAAAGCCAATTGATACTCTTACAGTTGATACTGATAGCCTCTAATTGCTCAACAAACGTCATTGTAATTGGGTAGTCTGTTTCAATTGTGTGAGAGAGGCCTACCTCAAAAGATGTTCCATAGTAAATGTAGTTTATATGTAAGATATCTCAGACTGCAAATGGAAAGTGGTGCTCCCTTTCAAATTTCAGATGAAAAAAAAAAAGCAAGAGGCCCGGGTAAAAAATTCATACAGAAGGAGTACCCAAGGTAATACAGAGTCATGATCTTTACTGAACAGATGCGCAATGATCCTTTATAATATTTAAAAGAATTTTATTACAATTGGGCATTACATATGATATTTCTACTAAAATATAGATACGACAATTAATTAGTTATTTTTATTGTTTTTATAGCATTTTTTTTCCTGTTTTTAGAGAACTTTACCAGGAAACTCATCATCAGCATCTTCTTGGTTAGCCCATGCTGTCATCTCTATTAAAGAGATCTTTGTGTTGTACCTTATTAAGTGATCTTCCTCCTTATTAATTAATTCAGTGATTCTTTCACAACCTTCGATCAATAGGGGTTGCTTTTGTGATCTCTTCCATAACTTGAATTTAGCTATAAACCTGACATCTTTTAAATTATCAAGGAATCTAATTTCTAGGACACATAAATTAGGGAAGTAATTGAACCCTAATAAATATGGAATAGAAAAATCGGTCAATAGTTTACAATTATTTAAAGATAATCTTTTCACATTATCACCATTCCATTTGGCAAATTCCCATAATCCATTATCTGTAATCGAGGAACCGGCTAAACCAATAGTTTCGACTTGTGTAAATTTACCTAATGCCATCAATCCAATGTCGGTAATCTTATCACCCTTTTGATGTCTACCTAAATTAATTGATTTTAAATTTTGACAATTTAATGCAATAGCCACAACACCAACATCAGATATATTTTCACAAGCCCTTAAATCAAAAGATTCCAGATTTTTCAAAAAAGGTGATATTTTAATAAGGTAATTATCGTTTATAATTTTATTTCCTGTAATTGAGATGTTTTTTAAATGGGAGAAGGTTGAGAACCAGTTAGGAGGTATAAGATATTGTGGACAGATATGAATTTTTAAATCCATTAATGAGTTTAGACAAGTTAGGGATTGTGTATTGAAATTCTCATTCATTTGCCAATTTGTTTGGATCTTGGTAAAATTTAAACTTTGAATGTTTAGGTTTTGTCCCTTCTTGTCAAATTGAATAAATTTATTAAATTTAGTTAAATCGTTGAATATTAAATGCTTCATTAGATAAGGTAAAGTTATATTAAACCATAATTTATTTACCATCAAACAATTGAAAAGATTCCCATTGTTCCGTGTCAAAGTTTGTCTCTTATGTAATAATTTTGCCTCTTCCCAAACTTGTTTAGCTTTAGCTTTATCTTTATATATCAATAAAGCATGTTTGTATGATTGCGGAGGCCTTTGTTTATAAGGTTTTTCGAAATCTGTTGTTTGCTCTGATAGGACAATAAATTTAATAATATTATTGACAATTTCTGGGATATCAAAAATTTGATTAATTTGTTGTGTCTGTTTGGATTGAATGTTTAATGATTGGAAATCTTTAATCAATATTTTATTTTCTGTTGGGTAAGTTGGGGTGGGTATTAGGATATGGTTTTTAATTGCACTTGATGGAGGTGTAATAAATGGATTATTATTATTATTATTATTATTATTATCATTTTGGTTTAAATCTAGATCCACGGTGTTAATGGTTAAAGGTATTGATTTCTTTGTTGGTGTAGTGGTTATGAAAGCAGCCTCACATTGAGATAAATTTGGTTTCTTTTCATTTAATAATGCCGATCTTAGTTCATTAGAAACTTGAAAATGATGAAGTTTATTATTATTTCTTCTTGTAGGAGATGGAGATCTTCTCTGTGTTCTAGTGGGTGATTGTAATCGATGTTGTCTCTTTGTAAAATCATCCTTGTTATCGATAGAAGCATTTGATTGCTTATTGGGATCAAATTCAAGAGATCTTTTAAATTTATTATAGTTATTAGTATAAATATTTGTAAAAGTTTGTTTAAAGTTCATTTAGAAAAAGGGCCAGGAAAAAAAAAAAAGGCAAAGTATGATTAAAAGACTTAGTTATAATGAATGGATGGAACTTGAACCAAAAAAAGATAATGTCATAAAAAACTGTAATGAATGGATGATATTAATAGTAATATTATATCAAAGAAAGAAAGGAGATAAAAGAACAAAAAAATATGTGGTGTGGTGAGGTGAGGATGGGGGGTAGATGCTATGTGATGACTTGGTGAATAATAGTTTGTACTGTTTAATAGTGTGTTATGAAAAAATTAGATATTTCAAACTCAAATAACTTTGGAAGAAAAGGCACCAGTCCATTTTATAATAGGTTTATAATTATTCATCTTTATATAAAGCCATACTCTTTATTTTAATCATTCAAAAACCTAGGTTGAAGATAAAGCAAGTAATAAAGAAACAACAACAACAACAGTTTCTATAAGCTAGTTTGACCTGCTCTATTTTTTTTTTCCTTTGAAGCCAAGGGAGAAAGATGAAAATAAAAAAGTCAGAACATTATATTAACCAGCAAAATATTCTAAAGAGACGGAGGGGAGACTGAGGAAACGGCGGCTGTTTGTACTTAGACAGTCCTAGATAAATAAAGGGTAAAAACTCGGTGAAACCAGATTGAATTATCTATTTACATACTAAGGTGTTTTTATTTTGTTTTTACTGGTTTTACGCTGCCACCTTTTTTTTTTCCAAATTCCAGAGATCTTGCTCGAGGGAAAAAAAAAACAAAAGAAAAACAAAAAAAAAGTCCAGCATTAATTATTTTTTCCTCCCATATCAAGAAAAAAAAAACCAGTAGAAAGCAGGGAGATGACAAAAATAGCAGTGCCAAAGAGTAAGAGAAAGTATTACGGATAGCTTTTTGGTTGATATATATATATATAAAGCTGAGATACATTCGAGAATTGGGCTGCTTTCACACCTTATATATTGAAACAAAGGGGCAAATAGTGTTATCCACTCATACTAAAAACATCGATGGTGCTGTAGAGAGAGAGAGTTAATATCTTTGTACGATACACACACACATATATATATATATATATATCTTGCTCTCCCGGCTACCTCGAGGAATGTTGTTTCCACCCAACCCCACGTCTACGTTGTATCTAAAATTAGAAGTTTAGGGGCGGCTGATCTGCAGCCGGGGGACAGTGCTCCTTTCAGCCACTGTAGGGCACATACTCTTTGTTTTGTTTTGTTTGGGGGGAGGGGGCAATGAATCTCAGATCAACCGCTGCCCCTCACTTTCCACTTCTCTTGCTCTCGAATACCCACGGAAATAACAAACAACGCAGTTCCAGATTCCAGAACCCTGGCGATTCCACGATACAGACATATATATATATATATATATAATAGAATATAATAGAATACACAATAGAGAGAGAGAAAACAGAGTTTTTCCGGAGTTAATAGAACACCAAAACACAATACAGCTATTGTCTGAAACCACAATATGTCAATCTGAAGTCAATCTGAAGTCAATGCAAAATCCATTATTAATCTGGGTTCTGGACCCTATTGTTTTTAACCTTTCGGAAAAAGTAAATCTTCTTATATTGCTTTTTTCACTTTCTTTTCCTTCTTTTGCAAAAACGGCTCATCGACTAATCAGGTATAAAAGTCCGTAATATGCTATATTTATTCAGTGCTGATTTTTATCTCATTTGAACTTCAACCCCAATATCTTTTCTCCAATACTTGAACACACACACACACATATATATATATATATTATATATAATATATGCTTTATTCACATTCATACCTGGTATTTATACACAGTGTAATCCATTCGTTTCCAAAATAAACTGATTTAAATAACATACCAGCAAAAAATAATATACAAAAAAAAATGTACAATCATTTGGAACCACTAATGATAGCTTCTTTCCCATCTTCTATCACGGGCGAAAATATAATATCCTCATTTGAAAATAATACTAATAATAATAATGCCACCAATAATACTACTAATATAATAAACAGAGAACAGGAAGAAGAACAAGAAGAACGGTCAAGATTAAGAAGTTATTGTTTCCCAGACACTTTTAGTACTAGTTCAGGACCATCTGTAAACTCTTATTTAAGGAAAGTTTATGGAGACAGTATTGCATCATCTTCAAATGTGGGCAGTAGAACAAACAGTAATTATTATAATAATAATAGACTAAGAAGTAATACAAATAATAGCGTCTATTATAATAACTATTATAATAATATTAATAATACCACTAATAACGATAATAGTAATGATACTATGTCCTCAACCACTATGGATCCAGAAGAGAGAAGAGTATTAGTCAACCACTTAAATGAATATTCTTTTGAAACGTTGAAAGAATCTTCTACAGAGTCTAATAATACTAATACTTCAAGTAATAATAATAATAAACAGAAAAGGAAGGAGAATGATGATGATAATATATGTCCAAGGACACCAAGTCCTGTTAATTTAAATAATGGGAAAAATACCAATATTACTACTTATCCAAATAATAATATCGTTCCAATAAGAAGAGGTTCTTTTGTCCCGGGTAGTATCCTAACAACAAATAATAATATGAGAAGACCTTCTTTACATAAGAAATCTAATGCTATTTCTTTATCAAAGGAATTTGACCAATTACAACTATTAGATCATCACACATTCAACACTCCACCCACTCCACCAAAGCAATCCTTAAAACAGGATCCTCAAATGAAAATAAATAAAGTACAAACACCTTTCGAAAGATTTAAAGATATTTATATGGGTGATTATGATGATGATGATGACGATAATTCTCCAATAAGTCCATTAAGTTATCCACATCATCTTTCTCCAATCAAAACAATAGATAATACAAGAGAACAAATTAAAAGAAATAGTAAGGGGGAATTTAAATCATTAAATGATTTTGCAAATTTTAATAATATTAATACAAAGGGGAAAAATTTTATTATTAGACCAATGTCACCAAAAATTAATTTAGAAGAAAATAATTTCTTACCATTATAAAAAATATTCCCTTTTAATCGCTATACTCTTCTTTTATAAATCAACTTAACTAATTTAATCATATATACACACAAACATATATAGCTTACCATAATAACTAATTCATAATCCAAACTATTTGAAACATAGTATCTCTTCTATTATGAGGTTCATTTTTCTTTAAATAATTTTTTTCCCACCTTTTTGTTTTCATTTCAAAAAAACATTGATTCAACCAAAAAATGATCCAAAATGTGACAAGTATATATGCTATCTAATAACTCATCCCCATTGCAAACAACACACCACTCTTTTTTTTCCCTCTCTAACACTCACCAAAAACATTATTTGTCCAATGGCAAACTCTAGTCAAGAAAAGACCGAAAACACAGCAATATCATATTCAATAATAAATTCATTAAATGTCATTGCTAAATTAAATAAAAATGATACAAAGAAGATAAATAAACCATTGATTGATATGAATAACTGGTTTCATGAATTAAACAATAAGATTAATCAACCTTCAAAACGACAAAATGTATTATTGTTGTCTCCAGATGATACAAAACCATTTAAAACTGATGAAATTATGGAAAATAATAACAATAATAATGCTTTCTTATCCTCACCACATAAACCAATTCTGACTTTACCAACAAATGAAAATAATAATTCTGCATTAATTGATTCTGAAACTACGGGGAAACAAGATCTTTTCATAACAGCAAATCCATCTCCAATTATACAAAGAGGTGAGAATAATATTGAACCAATTCCAGTACCCCTAAATAACAATATTCAGGAAGATACTTCAGTGAAAACGGAACAGAATAAGCCAATCGAAAACGTGCATGCAGAAAACAATGATAAACCATCACCTTGGTCTCCATTTAAAGTGGAAAATACATTAAAGAACGTTAATGTATCCATTAATAATGAAATAACATTATCTGCTCCAACTACATCTGCTAAGTCCCCAATAAACCCACTTTCCAAAGATCAATTGATACCCATTGAATCACAGCAAAATAAGGACATAACAATAGCACAAAGTGATATAGACAACAATGTGGCTAATAAGTCAGTCGTTAAAGAAAATAACGATAAGGAAACGGAGATTGGAAAAGTACAGTCCCCTTCAATTGCAAACAAGGAAGTTAAAAAGGAGAAGGTTTCGCCTATAAATCCTATTTCGGCTAAGTTACCAACTACAGAGAATTCCATATTATTTAACCCAACAATCCTAAATAGTCCAATTAAAAAGACTGTACCATCGCACAGTGAAATTCCAAAGTCTAGTGTTAGAGTAAATATGTTTGCCCCATTACCCGAGAAGGATCCATTAATTGTGAAGAATTCATCTCCACAATCTTATTCATCAAGATCTAATAATAATACCTTGAAGTTTCAAAATATCACTATACTATCAAGTCACCAGATTCGAAGTAATAATGGTAATAATATCTTAACAGATAAACCATCGTTATCTAAGGGAAGTATGTCTTCTCCTGCCAAAGTTAATAATATATCTCCTTTCACCAGAACCAAGAATCCATCCCCTAGGACCAAGAACCCTACTGCTGTTACACCGAAAACAAATAGAAATATACGATCAGACTATCAAAATAAAAGCATGATAAGAAATAGGCTATCACCCCGAATTTCTAACAAAATGAATTCACCAATTCGCAGCCTTCCAACTTCACATATGGTTAAAAAGGAGTATGATCGGAAAACAAAAAGCCCAATAACAAAAGCTGCAACAAAGACCCCTTCACGTACATCTTCTAATAATAACAAAGTAGGTGGAGTATTTCAAAGATTATCGTCTATTCCAACAAAGTCATTTGAGCAAAAAATGCGCCCCAGAACTGGTGCTACTCCACTTGCAAGAAGATTCAATCCATCATCAATAGATGTCACCGGCTCACCTATAAAGAGAACCTCTCCAAAGAGAAAGAGAACTAATCAGTCTGAGATATTAGAACAGGAAGCACTAAACAGTATTTTCTTTAAGAATAAAGCTCAATCAAAAAGATCTCCCTTGAAACAACAAAGAAGTCCAATAAGCAGTAGGGAAAAGGAAATTTTTACCAATAAAGGCCCTCCTAGAAAGACTAGCCCTAAGAGAGCAGACCAGTCCTTTATTCCCAAAATATTTCCCAAATCTAATGAAAGTACCACTAAGGCTGTGCATAAATCAAGTCATGAGAAAAATACCATATCCCTGATTCCAAATAAAATTGACAGTCCTACTAAGATACAAACGAGTACAATTAATTCCACTATCGTTCATGAAACCAAAACATTAGTTGAGAAGACGGATTTATCACCATCGAAACCTGTTTTAAAGGTAACCCCCAATGCATTGAAAACCCAACTTACCACACCTTCAACAGTGGAAAAGGCAGCAGCAGTTTCAGCGACACAGATATCTTTATCTTCTTTAAATCCAAGTGAAAGAATAATAAATAGAAGCGGAGTGAAAGCAATTGACAATAGAAATACTGATACTATCTCTTCAACTAACAAGGATATCATCAAAGATGCCGCTGAAAACTTCACTAATAAAGAAAACAAATCCAAAAATGTATCAAGTAAAATACAATTGCTACCAGCTGGGAAAGGGAAAAAGGATGATGTTAAGACGAAATTAAATAAAAGATTATCTGAGGTGATAAGAACGCAACAAGAACAAGAGAAGAAACGTAAAGAGAGCCAACAAAAGAGGAAAAGATCGCAACTCGAGGATGAATTGAAAAGGAAGCAGACCAGATATAGTACATATAAAACACAATTGAAGAAGTCATCTTTAGGCCCAAACATGGATCACTTAGTCAAAGGTAGCTTATGTCATGGTAATGTAACGGGGCCAAAAGGCGTTGGTTCTAAATTCGCATCAAACAATGAACCTGTATTTGACACTAGTAACGTGCTTGGTGACATTGATAAGGTAGACTATAGAAATGTAATTGGTGAAGAAGACACGTCTACTGTAGACAAAAAAGTTCACCCACAGAGTAATAACACCGTTGGTGAGGATTCTTTACCAGAAATATCCTCTGATAGTGAACAAGATCATGTTATAATGGCTGATTGGGCAGAACCAACCCTGTTAGAAAAGCAATTGAAAGTTCAATCAACTTGGGATCCAAGAAAAATTTTTGGTCCTGTAGCACCACTTCATATCGAGGAAATCTTTCCTAGTAGTTCTACATCTCGTCTCAGTAAAGTCAAATCAAAACTAACAAAGAAATCTACATGGAAAGCCTAGCACACCTGCTAAATAGGAATTCCCTTATATGATATATACTTATACACAACCTTATATTGATAATATTCGCATAATAAATCATTTAATAAATACTATGGTATAGTTTGCTCTGCTCAGACCTTCAAAATAGTTTCTAGTTTAAGTGGTATTCTGCTTTATATTTCAGTTAAGTTTTTCCAAGAACATCAGTGTTTTATATTACAGTTATCATACGTATGATATATTACACTCTATAAAAGTTAAGCCCTTCTTTCAAGAGCTGCGTTCTTATCCCATTTAGAAATCCAGTCCTCTGATTCAGCCTTTGGAACAAAGAAAATCTTCAAAGCAGAATCAAATAATGGGACGGATGGGGTCTCCTTCTTTAAAATATCATGGAATGAAAGTTTCTTCCCTGCTTTAATCAACCCAGCGGATTCTGTTTCCATAAAAGCCATCAATTTCTTTGGTGAGAAGTTTTTATGTTCTTCTGTTTCGAACCATTCTTGTGGTCTTTGCATCACAAGATCTAATAACTCTTGAACAGTAGTCAATTCACTGACTTCACCAATGAAATCAAATTCGTTGGTTGTTGGATACATAATAATGGCGGGATAAATCATTTGAGATTCAAAATCCATTGGATCTTCTAACTTGGCTTTAGATTCTCGAAGTAAATCAGCTGGTTCTTTGGTAGCAATGGATTTCACATTTCTCAATGTTAGTGCACTTTCTAGCATAATCTTCTTATTTTCTTTGTCTTGTTTTTCCTTCAATTTGGCTTCTTCAATAGCTTTGATATCTTCAACTCTTTTAGAAATATTTTTGGATAAGTTTTGTAAAGATACATTGGAATCATCAATCTTTAATCCAAAATCAACGGTTTCTTGGGCTTCATCCAATTTATCAAGAGCGAAAAATGCCTTACCCATCCTAAAGTAACATTTCAAATTCTTTGGATTTAAGTTTAATGCCATTTTACAATCATTAATACAACGTCTATAATTTTTCAATTCCAGTTCACAGATAGCTCTATTAGCGAAAAGTGCTTCATTAATCTTAGCATCGTCACATTTAACATCAATACCTTTAGTATACAGTTCTCTTGCATCTTTAAATCTTTTCACTTTATATAAATCATTACCCTGGTTTTTAAAGTTACCTGCAACTTCATGTGGTTCCCCCTCATAAGCTAGAGCTTTTAACGCTTCTAATTCAGTGTTCTCACCACCATCATCAAGTTGTGTCATGAAAAATGGCATCTTATTCAATTCCGAGAGAACTTCATCTGTAGTCTTATCTTTAAATTCAGATAATTGAGGTGGTAAAATTGGGTCATTAGGACCAGGAACATATTTTTGAGGTTTTTGATATTCTTCGGACATTGTTGGGAGTGTAATAACTTGTCTAATTTGCTTTCAATATTTGATAGTTTTGTATTGTCGAATGTACTACTGAAAACGAAGTTCTTGCAGGCTTTTTTTTTCAGCTCATCTCAAGAAAAAAGAAAAAAAGTTTCATAAATATTATGGTCATATAAAAAGATTTGTAAATTGGGTATAGTCAAAAGAAACTTAGGTTTACACAAAGTAATATATTCTATTTTATATTTATATGAGATATATAGGGAGAGAAATAAACAACATATAGCATCATCCTAACTTTATTTTATGTTATTTTATTGTAATGACACGAAAGTAAAAGGAAGAATAGACGCTAAAATAAAAACCAAAGAAAATTATCAAAAATTTCTTTACATTTAATTTCTATACTTTTCCCAACCTTCTGGTTTTTGTAGACCAGCAGCTTCGAAATATTCTTTACCACAAGAATAACTTTGGAAAGTGAAATCATTATTTTGGTTACAATCACAGTTGTTAGTCTTAAAAACAACTGGATCTAATGGACAATTATCATATGGAACATGATGGTACCCAATATCAGAGAAATAATGTAATTTATCTTGTGGGATCAATAAGGCAGCAGCAATGGAATGGACTGGAGCATCACCCCATCTTTCATAAAAGAACCCACCGGCATGATCTAAATAATCGAAGTATTCTCTGTAAGCCGTCGATCTCCATAAATTCAGGTTAGCAATTTCGAAATTAGACCAGAAATGACATAAGTTATAAGTCTTACCATTGTCATCAGAAAGGAATTTCATTAAATTGTTCTTTGCGACGTAATTTGGATGGTCTTTAAAGAATTTCATTGATGTATCCCATAATGTCTTAATAGTGTCTTCATATTCATGAATGGTGATAGTGAACCCATAAACCTTCTCGTTATCTTGCATCCACTGGAAAACATCATAATTGATATCACAATAAATTTTAATGTCTGGTTCGACTCTCCAATACCAATCATAGTCATCCAATAAGGGATGTCTCCAGAAGAACCCTGATTGATAACGACACATGTGTCTATATGATTCAGATGATCCATAAATGATATGAGCCATATCTTGTCTAGTTTGAGCAGCTTTGGATTGATCAATATAATCTGGGTAGGACCAATGTTCCGCAGGGATTAAGCCAAATTTCACAGTAGAAGATACCTCTTTAGTCACAGTTTCTTTGAATTCTTCAGTGAATGGTTCATCGTTTAAGAAGATCCAATCATATTTAAATTTAGCATTGAATCTCTTTTCCACCATTCTAATGGAATCCACTAACCCATGCAATTCAGAATTTCTGACCAAAGTGACAAAACAAGCCTTTGGTCTAACACCCTTGGTGACAAAAGATTTTTGAATATAAGACATTGTATCCATTGGATTAAAACTTGTTATACTAGAATCTACTTGTTCCATTTTTTCTTTTTGAGTCAATTCTTTTGTTGGTGGAGTGACAATTTCTGGAACAGTACCAGCTTTAAGAGCGGCTTCAGCGTCATTCTTTTGAGAGTCAATCATGACGGAAGCAGCAGAGGCCACAGTCTTTAAAACTTCGATCTTATCGACCCCATCCACATTGGTGCCAGTGCCAGTAACTTTTCTAAAATCTGGAGTTTCAGATTTATTATTATTATTGTTGGTAGATGATCCTAGATTCATAATAATGAATAGGAAGACAATCACCAAGATAGCGAATCTTACCAATCTTTTACTTAAAAAGATAGGAGTTCTGGCCATTTTTATCTTCCTTATACTAAATAGTAGTAGTGGTGCTTTATATCTCCCGTTTTTATTTCTTTTTTTTCTGTGAAAGTTAACTCTTCCAGTAAGGGAGAGAAGGCCAGTATGCTGAGTTGTGGTGAGGTATAACGGCAAGAATACAGTCCTCTTAGTTGTTGGTTGGGCCAGGTTCCTGTTTTTGCATTTGAATTTCCTCGAGGAAAGTCGGAAAAAAAAAAAGATTTTCACAATTTTCGTTTTTCTCTGGACAGAAAGGGAACCCTGGAAGGATTGAACTGGGGATATGCACAGACTGATATTGAAGAATGATAAAACCAGTCTTAATGAAAAGAGGAAGCAAAGTGATGAGATGAGAAGAGAACTGAACAGATGAAGACTGGTGGATATATACATATATAAAGGTTAACGCAAAGTTTGTAAGCTGCACATCAGTATATCCGGAAATGTCTTATAACGGTATTGGGCTAAAATCTGCCAAAGGTTCCTCTACATCGGGACACATTCAAAGGTCCCTGGCAAGTGATAACGAGAAGACCTCACTATTAAATTATAAGGCAAGGAAACTACAACGAGAAAGGAAGACCTCTAGGGATACGGACACATCTCGCGTAAAGAAGGTTGCTCATTTCAATAGGGATGGAGCCCATAAAGATGTTATTGCTGTACAACAATCTTTACAAAGGCATAAGGCTAAGCGACAAATTGAATTACAAGTCTCTGAATTAAGAGATCAATTAGAAGATGCTAGAGAGGATCAAAGACTGGAAATTACAGATGAAGAAATTGACAAAAGATGCAATCTCTTGAGAGCAAAATTAAACCAAGAAGCACAAGAGAGAGAACGGTTTTCTAAATTATATAAATCGAGAAAAGAACGTGAACAGGAGGAGGACAAAGATGATACGGAAGAGTCCGAGTCATAGTATAGATGGAGAGAGAAACTATGTATTACGTTCTGATTATCAAAATGACCAAAAGAAATATCTTCTCAACATCTGTCTAGCAATCCATCAACAAATATCTAATATCATTTTGTTAAGAGTAACCTGGGAAAGTCTCGTCAGTGGAAATAATACTTTTGGCAAATTTGTTATTCTTATAGCTCGGTAGAGTTGTGTCTAATGATACCTTCTGAATCTCACTTATACTTTGAGCTTCCCAATACGGACTCTCACTTACAAAGGTACAGTATATAGTAAATACAACGAATGTAGTAGTAATAATAACCAGTGGGTATTATCACTATCGATGGATCTGATGAAATATATATATATATACCTTTAAAATACGCTTTGCCAGAATCGAACTCCTGCTCTTCTTTATCGACTTGATAAAACCCGATATCCCTCGAGATGACTTTTCACCGCCGAAATTTGAAATATATATAACTCCATTTTGATTAATAATTGAGATACGCAAAAAACTCCATCACAAACTAAGAAAAGAATCCAAAAGGAGAGTAATAACCACTTTCTTTTGATATAACATATCCTTGATCCAAGCTAGTTAGTATATACTAGCAATTCAAGGGTTTTTTCCTACATATAGAAAGTTGATTTCATCTAACCAAGAATCACCAACTATCCCATGAACACAAACGAAAATTCTACTTTATTACGTGGATCAATTAAAAGAAATAAGCCAACTCAATTCCTTACCAAGGTCTTGAATGGCAATAAAAGGAAAATAATCACCATGACTTGTTTTATTGTGATTGTGATCATGACTTTCTTTATTCAACTATCTGATGGTTCTCCTTTCTTTCATCATAATGCGAATGGCAATATTACTAATGTCAATAGAAAAAGAAATGTTATATTTTTCGTTACAGATGGAATGGGCCCTGCGTCTTTATCTTTAACTAGATCCTTTAGACAATTTACCGAGAATTTACCCATTAATGACACATTGGAACTAGATAAACATTTAATTGGTAATTCACGTACTAGATCTTCTGATTCTTTAGTCACAGATTCTGCTGCAGGGGCTACTGCATTCTCGTGTGCTTTAAAGACATATAATAGTGCAGTCGGGGTTGATCCATATAAAGTTCCATGCGGTACCATCCTAGAGGCAGCTAAATTGGACGGTTATTTAACAGGTCTGGTAGTGACCACAAGAATCACTGATGCTACACCTGCTGCGTTCAGTGCTCATGCAGATTATAGAATTCAAGAAGATTTAATTGCACAACATCAAATTGGGGAATATCCATTGGGTCCCATGGTGGACTTGATGATTGGTGGTGGGAGAACACATTTTTATTCCAAAATGGATAAATATGGTACCCGTGGGTCTCGTTTGGACGGCAGAAATTTAATCGATGAGATTAAGGATCAAGGTTGGCAATATGTGGGGAATCGCGAAGAATTTGATTATTTACAAATGGGTTCAAATGTTTCTTTACCCTTAATGGCATTAATGGCAGATTTTGATATCCCATATGAAATAGATAGAAATAATTCAGTACATCCATCTTTAGAAGAAACAACAATTACTGCATTAACTGCGTTAAGTGAAGCGACAAAGGAATCAGATCGTGGGTTTTTCTTATTAGTCGAAGGTTCCAGAATTGATCATGCAGGTCATCATAATGATCCTGCTGCTCAAGTACGTGAAGTATTAGCATTTGATAGAGCATTTAAAGCTGCCATGGATTTTGCTGATAACACCGATGTAGAGACTATTCTCTTATCCACATCAGACCATGAAACTGGTGGATTAACTGTAGCCAGGCAAGTGACTAAAGAGTATCCCGAGTATATATGGTTACCACAAGTGTTATCCAATTCATCGCATTCTGGTGAATTTGCTAAGAGTAAGATTTTCCAATTTTATAACACATTAGATGAAACTGATGATGAAAAGACTACTAAAGCCAAGACTAAATTTATTAAGAGAGAAATCTTAGAAAAAGATCTTGGTATATTAGATTATAATGATGATGATGTAGAATATTTAGTTAAGGCCAAGACTGGGGATGTTGTTCAAGATAAACTTAATGATATGATTTCATTTAGAGCCCAAATTGGTTGGACTACACATGGACACAGTGCCGTTGATGTCAACATCTATGCATATACGAATAGAAAGAACACATGGTATGATATTTTGGATCATTTACAAGGTAATCATGAAAATATTGAAATTGGACAATATATGTCTCATTATTTGAATCTTGATTTGGATAAAGTTACCAGTATGATTAATGATACCAAACATTCACCTGACTTGGCTGTTAAAGATTTGGAGATGACTAACATTTATGATGAGTATCATCACAGAATGATTAACAAGAATAATTGATCGGAAGACAGATTCTAATCCATCCTGGTTTGTTCTAGCTAGTTTCATAGTGCTTTTATTTATTTATTCTATCCCTATTTATTATTTATTTTATTTATTTATTTATCTATTCATTCATATATATGACATAATTCGGTAAACCATACGCTTGATATCCAAGCCTCTTTGCCATCTTAGTGAAACCTTCAGTTTCTATCATATTATAAAATGGGAAAGTGGGGAACATGGCACCGTCTCTATGAATATCAGATTTAATTAAAGTACATGATGTTCCGACAGAATCTAATTCCATTTCTGTTAATGGGGATGAATTTATGTCATAAAATTGTCTCATCAATGGTCTATCTGTGTCAAATGGAGATATTCCCTCAATTAAGATATCTTCTTTATATAAATTGTCCATAATATTCATTGATATTTCACTATTAACCCAATTATTTAAAGTCTCAGGGTGGAAAATATCATCATTACCTTCCTTCTTATCCATATGTTTAAGTATATTAGTGGTTAAGATTGGTTTTGCATGATTAGTTAAATCTTGAATTAAAGTGGTGGGTGTCCATGTCACTTTACCATCAAGCCATAGGATCCAAGAGATATGTGGACTTAAAGTAGATAATAACAATTGGTTTTTCCTCATTGCTTGTGATATCCTATGATGAATCTCTGGATGATGATGATGATGTTTATTTGATTGTGATTTTTCTTGAATCAAAATTGTAATTTTATTAAATGGTTGTGGTCCGTGTTGAATCCTAGATATGATATCATGAGTTTGTTGTAATAAACTTGGGTTTGGATCAAATGGGAAAATAATACCTAAATCAATATGATGTTTTGGATACGTTAAATCTTGTAAATTTTCCCAATATTTGATATTAAATTGGGTAAATTGTGATAAGATGAGAATCTTATGGTTATATTTCATTGAATCTGGATCATTATTGATCAATTGATTTAGATTATAATGGGATATATCCGGTGATGGGGATGTTTCATCATTTTGTTTTTGGTTATCATTATTATATTTATATTTATATTTAATTTTTTTAAAATTTTTGTTTGTTGAGAAATAGTGGGTCCCCTCTCTATGAAAAGCCCATTGATGATCTTGAAGAAGAAGATCAATATCTTTTGTGAATCCCAGAATTGGATCATTATATTTTGAAATGATGATTAAAAGGATGGGAATAGTTATACAAAAAGGGACAGCCCATTTCAAAATATACTGTGGTACTATAATCATATTTAATTATACGTTTTTGTGCTGGGGAGGGGGAGGGGAATGCATAAGAGAAGATATATATATATATATATATATATAAATAGCTGTTGCAAAGAGTTGATAAATTTAGGTTCCTCGAGAGATATTTTTTTGACGTATTCCTATTGTTGTTGTTTTTTTCCGGACGGATTGACAGATTCTATTGTTTTCATTATGAAAATTTTTCTCCGAGACTCTATAGAGTATATCTTATTATTATTATTATTATATATTGGATGAAGAAGAATATTCATTCCATATTTTGTTACATATGCTTAAGAAGATATCTTTATTTAGTTTATGTTGCTCATTTTGGAATTGGAAAGTGAATAGATTATCATTAATTCTAATA
Organism: Monosporozyma aquatica; assembly: GCA_030571515.1. Classification (NCBI taxonomy): domain Eukaryota; kingdom Fungi; phylum Ascomycota; class Saccharomycetes; order Saccharomycetales; family Saccharomycetaceae; genus Monosporozyma; species Monosporozyma aquatica. Next base: position 26,805 of record JAJLXW010000467.1, read on the forward strand.
TCTCCATTAATCAAAATATTATTATTTTGGTAAGGGATGGATTGTTGTTCATTATTTGAATATGGAGGAGAATAGTACGTATTGTTATAAGTATATGGATGGGGGTATAGATATGGGTATGGATAGGGATAATAATAGTCATAATTATAATAATTATAATAGTCATAAGGACTATATATATTATTATCTTGGGTATTATATTCTTGTGAATATATGATGGATGAATCATTATTTTTTACTTTTTCCCCTTCCCCTTCCCCTTCCCCATCCCTTTGTTGGAAAGATAATATATTTGGTGGAGCACTTTTAGTTAAATTAAAATTTTTATTAGTATTATTATTATTAAAATATTTTAATCTTGTAGTTTTGTTATTGTTATTATTATTATTTATTGTTGTTGATTTTTTTATAATTTTTTTATTTGTTGAAGGTATATTATTATTCAGTGGTAAAGGGGGTGGAATTTTGTCTCTTTTCAAAGAGTTAGAATTAGTATTAAATGTAGTTATGCTAGTGATTGTGTTAGTACTAGATTTATTAATGTTATTATTATTTGATATGATTTGTTTTTGGTTATGTTTTATTATCTTTGATTTATCTATTGTGACTTTCATTTCATTGGTTAAATTATTTGATGCGATGCCTGGAGACGCACATAATAGTCCCAATTGATATAGCCTGTTGTTGTTGCTGTGTTTATTATTAGTTATGTCATCATCTTGCTCTGTTGAAACTTTGTTGTTGTTGTTGGGTGTAGTGGACATGGGGTGTATATTGTGTGGTGGACACTAGTGGGAATAATATAATATAATATAATATAATATAATATAATATAATATAATATAATATAATATAATATAGTATAAGTATATAAGTGTATATATCAGTGGGGTGTGACACACCATAACATCACATAGTCACACAGCGTGGGTGTCAACAGAGTGCGGGAGAAGAGCGGGAGGGCAGGGCACAAAACCCTCGGGGAGCGGGAAACCCAGGCCCGTGCGCGGTGACACCCACCGGACA
>JAJLXW010000468.1:5284-16480 GCA_030571515.1 Monosporozyma aquatica
CCTGCCTGTAGTGTCAGAGAGAGAGAGAGAGATGGATGGTGGCTTGATTGAATATAGCAAAATCGCTAACATCAAAATAGACTATATTATTAGTAGTACTATTATTAATAGTGATATAGTGTTTTAAACAACAAAAAGACACTAAACATATACATATATCTATAAGCCAAAATGGAAAACGATAAGGGTCAATTAGTATGTGAATTTTAATTCCAAAAATGAAGATATAGAAATGATTTTTTGAAAGTGAATGAAATATTTATGGAGAAATGAATGAAGTTTATATTATTATCATAGTGGGATCGAGAGTCTAATCAAAGAACAGAAATCTAAGAACAAAATCTATATGTTGTGAATAGTGGAACATCGACTATTTTCCTTCCTCGTAAGGGCTTTTGATGACAAGAACGGGAAAAATCAGCTAATATGAAGAGTTATAATAAAACAACAAACAAAGTTAGAAGGGTATTGCAATTTGCAACTCATACCTTTGAATGAATTCTCTAACTCATCGAATCACTTCAATATATCAGTTAATACTATTAACACAATAAAAAGGAGACCAAAATTTACTAACAACTTTCATTGTATGAAGTTTTAATATCTTAAAACAAATTCATAACTATACTTTTTTCATATTAGGTCGAACTATATGTTCCAAGAAAGTGTTCTGCCACCAACAGAATCATCAAGGCCGATGATCACGCTTCCGTTCAAATCAACATTGCTAAGGTTGATGCTGAAGGTCGTGCCATCCCAGGTGAATACATCACTTACGCTTTAGCTGGTTCCGTTAGAGCTAGAGGTGAATCTGACGATTCTTTAAACAGATTGGCTCAAAACGATGGTTTATTAAAGAACGTCTGGTCTTACTCTCGTTAAGATCGAAAAAAAAGAGAAAGTATATCAAATACATTTATTAAGTTATCTTACAATTCATTAAAAAGGTTATGACAAATATCTCTTTTTAATATCATTTTTTGTATGTAATTATTTTTTTTATTATTTTTGTATCTTCCCCTTTTTTTTAGTAATAATATATCATAAAGTTATCCATTTTCAATTAGTGCATTCATATTCATCTTGTTAAAAGTTTTATTTTAAACTCTTTATCTATCTTATGGTTACATTTGTGACGGGTTTTTGTTTATGTTTGAAAATAAATGAAAAATAATATCTTTAGGAGCTAGCTTTTAGGAATAACCGAAGATGTAATTGTATTAAAAATCCCTAACATACATATATAGATATATAAGTTTTAAGATGTTATGTTGAAGATATTCCATATTTTATTATTAATTAGTTCGCTTCTATTATTTCTCCAGTTTGAATTAAATTGGACTGCGAGAAAGGGAGATTATTTCTCTCAAGAGTATCAATTTAAATCAGATGCATTGAATACCAAATATAATGACATTCAGAGAAGGAAGTTTGTCTTTGAATTTAAGAATAAAATGAAACTATCATCAAATACCTTTGATAGTAACGTCTATCAGGAGAAACTAGATAATGATTACGATCCAAATTATACCAAAGAAAATGCTACTTTATTAATGTTGGTACGAAACCAAGAATTGGAAGGTGCATTGGATTCAATGAGATCTTTAGAAGATAGATTTAATAGAAGATATCATTATGATTGGGTGTTTTTAAATGATGTCCCCTTTACACAAGAATTTAAAGAGGCGACCACTTTTATGGCTAGCGGCAAGACCAAATATGCTTTAATACCGAAAGATTATTGGGATTGTCCCTCATGGGTAAATCAAACCCAATTTGAAATAAATTTGAAAAAGATGAATCAAAAAGGTGTCATTTATGGTGACTCTAAATCTTATAGAAACATGTGTCGTTTTAATTCAGGTTATTTTTTCAGATTAGATATATTAGAATCTTACCATTATTATTTCAGAGTGGAACCTAACGTTAAATATTTTTGTGACTTCCCCTACGATCCTTTTAAAATTATGAGACAACGCCAATTGAAATATGGGTTTGTCATTGGCTTATATGAATACGAAAATACCATTGAAACATTATGGAATGCTGTCAAAGAGTATATTGAATTAGATGCGAAGAAACCTATTTCAAATCGTACTATAGACATGACCAAGAATTCGTATAATTTTATTACTGATAAGAGCAAGATTGGGCAATATGGGCCCGTGACAGGATCACATTCTGATTATAATTTATGTCATTTTTGGTCAAATTTTGAGATTGGTGACTTAAATTTCTTTAGAAGTAATAAATATATTGATTTTTTCAATCATTTAGATAGAAAAGGTGGATTTTATTATGAAAGATGGGGGGATGCTCCAGTACATTCTATTGCTGTGTCTTTATTGCTAAATAAAGATGAGATTATTCATTTTGATGAAATTGCGTATTCCCATGCTCCATTTAATACCTGTCCGGTATCTGATATGGGGTTATTGAGTCAACGATGTAGATGTCAAGATGAAAATGATAATATTGTCATTACACCTCACAGTTGTTTAATGAGATGGTGGAAAAATGGTAGCGGGAAGCATTTCATGCAGGAGGATAATTACGTGGCATAAAATCTTTACACAAAGTTTATTATTGTATTATATATTACCGGACTATCGTTTGTTTCTCTTGACATCATTATCATTGTACCCATCTACAGATCGGTTTATATAAGAATATCTAGTATATCTACCCGGCATACGTGTAACATAATATTGCTAATATTATCATCTATTAAAGATTAGTGTCAAGAAATATATAAACAGTCGTACTGATGAATGTTACAAACATTATATTATTATTTGGGTAATGCCATTTTCAAAAATTTATATTAGGGATACAATTTATTGACTCAATACAAAGTTTCTAAATTTGATAGTTCTTTCAATATTCTCTCCAACTCATCATCTGATATTTTATTATTTAAACTTGGAATTAAAGTCTTTGCTTCATCGGCTGTATCACATGCAAGGGAACCTAATTGTGCTATTTCAAAAGGATGTAAACCTGTACTCTTCAGTAATTGAATGACTGCACCAACAGTTTCCTGATCTCTAAACCTAGAGAAATTAGTTAAATATTCCATTGTATTTTTCAAATCTTTATTATTCCCCGTTGTAGTTTGTTCTAATAAATTATCAAGAGACTCTAATTCTTTCTCTCTAGTTTCATTTCTCATGAATTCTTCATCTTCTGCATCATCTTCATCTTCATCTTCATCTTCTACTGCTGTTGTTTCTCCACCATGCATCTGTATTTGATTGATTTAAATTATTTCTTTTCTTCACTTGAGAACGTTGTGCTCTTCTAAATGCCTTTCTACGTCCAATTAAAGCTTCTTTAATCAGTAGTCTAGTTTCACTTAAGTTTAAAGCAATCAATTCTTCTTCTTCTCCTTGATGGTTAATTTGTTTTAATTGGAATTCATGTCCTAATTGTAATGTTGTAGCGTTTTCTTCTTCTTCAACTTTTTTCAATCTTCTTCTGGAGGTTTGAAATGTGGATGTAGAAATATTCATGGATATGCAAGGTTAAAAAAAAGTGTGTGTATACAGATGCAAGGGCGTACCTCCTTCAATATTGGTTGTTCGTTGTATAAACCGTCTTGGCTACTACTTTATTCTTCTTCGATTGACTTCTCTTCATTATGATTATTCTTATATTTTTCATTTTCATCCAAGTTGGAAATTTCAGATCATTGCAGACGGAGCATTTTTTATAAAACTGAAAGAAATAAAAAAAGATCAGGCGGCTATCTTCTCAAATCAGATACATTTTCTTCTGAGTATAAACCGTATATATATGGATATCTCTATCTGGAATCTAACTTAAAATCTCCACGAAACAACACAAAATAATAAAAAAAAAATACCTACTACTCGTGGAGAGAGAAATAGCAAGCTAATAAAATATGGGTAAGGGAAATATTACAATTAAAGTCTTAGCTACTTAGGTCAGGCGAATTTATTTGAAAGCAGTTTCGTACCACCTGCCCTCATCTGTAGATTGCACTCTAAGTTTCAGCTTTTTCTTCACTGTTGGGAATTTTTTCACTCAGAAAAGAAAACAAATATAAACAGAGAGGCAATTGGAACCGTCTGAAAAACAAACCTTCACTGGAGTCCAAAAAGATATGCAATATTTATATTAATATTTCATCCATATGCATGAAATAAACACTAATGTATATATCTGCATGATTGATAGAGGAGCTTTCAATTACGAAAGGACATATTGTGATTATGCTGGATGTTTGATGAACTTTAGAATAACATACCCTATGACTATCGATAATACATCTTATTCTCATATCAAGATTAAATTTTTTAAAATTTTACCTAAAATTTATGTTCACACACACAATCTTGTCCGTTAGAGCACGATATCGTTTCTCGTACTCTGCTGGTAACATATAAGCTAATAACGCAACCCAGATTTGATCTGAAAAATTCTCATCTTTTGCAGCATTACGTAACTGACGAACATCCTTAATATTACTAGAGATTTTAACACCATCGTCTAATAATTCCTGGATAGTAAATTCAGGACCACTTTGGAATTGCTGTTCTTTCACTACAATATCAGCGAAATATTTCACATCCTTTGATGAGATGTCATCCACTTTCTTGGTCTTTTAGATTAATCAACTTCTAGCATCACCTTCTGACTAAGAACAAACGGCATCTAAGCCGATTCACCAATAATATTATAACATCTTGTGAGATACTGAAGGATACCCCACTATTCTTTGACAGTAATTATATTCTATGGAAGGAATGATAACATCTGTTTGTCCTTCAGCCTACTCTCAACTGACTTCTCGACGGAGCCTTTTCCGTTCTTGAAGTTCTTTCGAGCAACCATAGCCGAGCTAATTAAACAAGGACACATTAGGTTCCGAGCATTAAAAATCTTGTCTTGTTCTGGTCCATATGGGATGATTGCCGTTTATTAAAAGAAATGGGTAATATTGAAGTGGGGTTGAACAAAATTTGAGAAGTTCATGGGGAAATTAAAATTACTCTTCACTTTTCTGCATAAGACCATACAAACAATATCTTCGGATATTTCAACCTTTCTACATTGTAATTCACCACAAATATTAGCCGACCTAGTTATAAGAAAGGGAGAGCCTTTAACATCTTCAATGACTTCACAGATATACTGGATATGGATTGGCACTTTATCAAGTATACACCACAGTGGATCCGTTCCACAAACAAATCTATGTATACGTTTTACCATCAATAATACATTAACAATATTATGTTAAAGAGAACTCTATTTGCCCCACTGGCTTCTTTTTTACATTTCACTAAGTTGAACCTTGGTGACTACTCCGCTTTCCTAATAAGTTGAAATTTGATAATATAATTTACTAATTCAACAACCCCCACAAGGTTTTTATTCTTGGAATGGATCAGTCCCGAACATAAAATTTCTCGGTCTTCCAAAACTGTGACATGGTTTTAGTTCCAATGTCTGCAACTTGATTCACCTTTCTAGCATTATATATCGTAATAATTTTATCAGTGCGTTTCTTTCTTCTGTAATGATTAGCTAAGGGGACTTGCTTGAATTTTGTATGAAGAATTGGGTTCAGATTCATTTCTTTCTTAAATTTGTTGATCAAACAATGTCTCTGGATGCATTATTAGCAGAAATATACTCTGGTTTACTGAAGAGAAAACAATATCCCTTACCATGCCTTTAGAGTATCAAGTAATAGGACCCGCAGCTAATTTCACAATAAATTCACCTGTTAAATAAGGTAAATGGTTTGCAGAAGCAAATGATGCATCTGTAGGGGTAATTAGATGCAAAAGGTTGGTTGAACTATCTGTAATGTGTATATCTCTGGTAGCAAATAAATATTGCATAACACGATGGGCACCTTTAAATTGAAACACCCTAGGTTTCTTCAGGAGTCTGACACTAGTGAAATTGAATATGAAATATCAGGTCTGCCTGCATTCGATATAAATAATAGTTGACCAATAATACTCTGGTATGAGGTAATATCAGTTACTAGTGGAGATGACTCATCAAAGTAGTCAACTGAAGCAGAGAGTGGAGTAGGTGCTGATTTTGCAATAATGACTGATGATGATGTTGCTGCTTTTGATATATAATCACATAAAGATAAAGTCACGCTAAAGTCTTTGTGTTGCGTAATATTCATACCTAAGAACTTGGATATTGGACCTAGATCTTTCATAGAGTATGCTTTCTTTAAACCAGCTTTAATGCTGGCCAGTATTTGAGGATTGGGAGCTGCAATAATTAAGTCATCAACGTATAATGCCACCATGACTAAGCCACTTGATGACTGTTTATAGTATATGCCGAATTCACCATCAGAAAATGTAAGACCCATATCACTTAATGTCTTGTGGATATGTTGATTCCATAGCAACGCTGCTTGTTTAAGCTCATACCTCCCCCATAAAGCTTCCAAACCAAATTAGGGTGATTTCGTCAATGAAATCTGGAGGTTGATAAACATAAACTGGCTCAGTCATTTAAAAAAAGCAGTATCAACATCTATTTGATGGAGACAAAGATGAAGAGTACCAGCGAAGAGCTAGAATGAAACGAACTCATAAAATTATTACCATACCCGACATGAGAACTGTTAATCAAATAGCAGACATTCTTACCAAAATCCTACGCCGTGAAGGTTTTGAAAGACTGAGAAATTTCATGTTTGGGTCTGATCCGATCCAAGATTAAAAACCTTGCGAGGGGGGGTTGAATTACTAAATTCAGTATGCTACTATCATTGCATGAATAATTTAATCTTATCCGTAGTATTATTACTGAAAAAAATATTGTGAAAAATTGGAAAATTTTTCATATATAAAGGAAATATTCTATGTATACAAGAATAAATAATTTATATAATCTTAGTCTCAAAGAGGGACACTAAGCTTCATCTTTACATAATACCATGGAATAACTATTATGTCTACTCACTAGAATATATCCTATAGGTACCTTACGTCAGCAGGTAATGACTTCATATACGAATAGTTTTCCACACTGTTAAACATGATAGGTATAGATATAGCCATGGGGAGGGAAAAATTAGCCGTCAAATTTGGCCTTTCTCACTAGGTTATTTTATCTGGAAAAAACATTAGTTAAGATAAGGTGTAAGGGATAAGTAGGGAACATAAGAAAAATTGGGAACTGACACAAATTAGATAACAACACAGTTATTTACTATGTTACATAAGTGAAAAGAGGTAGATTACCCTAGAAAACAAAACCCATACAAGCTCTTTTAAAAGAAATACTATATCGTACTTTAAGAGTATTATTTCTCCCTTAACGATTGTAATAAATTCATGTTGGTACCAATTATTTCTATTCCAAGGTTCTCCACATAAGATCTTTAGACCAAGCTATGCCTCTAAATTTCCATCCATTAAATTGTGACAGTGGTTTCCCATTGCATGTTTGGCCATCGAGAAGGTACGCTCCACATTCATGGATGTAATATTAAGAGAGAATAGGTATTCCAAGACAGAGGCCAGAATGTTGTACTCTTCATGGCGGGACTCGATCACATATGCTTTCAAAAGTGTAACAGATGCCTCAATCTCTAACAATGTTGTATCAAAAGGAATTGGATTACCAGGTGTATTCTTGCGATAATAGCTGAATTTATTGTCTTCCGCCTTTTTAGTGAGGCCAAACTTAATTACCTTTTCCTCGAATATACGTTCATATTTTTCCACATAGTAGTGCCTAAATGAGATATAATGGTTTGAAATATTCTTGCCAATTATATCTTTAATTGCTCTCACATTATCATCTCCAAAATCAGATGATTCAATATTGCTACTCCCTGGACTGGAGTCTTTACATATATCAATCCGTTCATCTTGTAATTGAGGGATTTGTACAATCATGTCATCAAACCTGCCCACAAGATACCCAATTTTAACTAACTCCTCGAGGATTGGGAGTTTTTTGTTTGTATACGTACAACAAACCTCTAGAATATCACGCTGTTGTGATTTAATAGAGGTTCCACAAAGATATATTACAGGATCCACACGGGCAGTTATTTCCAGGTATTTCTCGATCTTACTCTTACTTTTAATAAAGGTGATACCGAGAGGATACTTATTTTCGACAGATTCAATATGTTTCCACAAATATAATAGAGTGGGAATGTAACTAAAAGCAGACGTATCTCGCCTTGAAAGCATTTCTGTTAAAAATTTGAATGGTAAACAAATCAAGCAGTTGTTTGGCACTGTTTAAGTCTTCGTAGCTCAAAGTATTATTAATGACAATACCCTTTTTGTGGCAGGCATGCAAAAAAGCAAATATTTCACCCTGCTGATCAACAAATGCTTCGATTATATCGAATTTGATATTCCAACGGGTTGGGCAATACGAAGGTATTAATCTTGATACAAAATCATCATATAGCTGTCACTTTGCACCTGATAACATCACTTCTTTCCGAAATGAACAAAGCTTTTGTATAATTACCGGAGCTTTTCCATCAAATGGGTCATTAATAAGATTAGTAACATCACATTTATCAGTACGTAAATGATCAGTACTTTCTGGGATTTCATCATTATCCACATGAGCGAAGTGTCCGTAAACCTCTTCAATGAATTTTTCTGAAACTAAATTAATTATATGAATCAGGCAACCGACATGGATGGAGTACAGCGGATATGCATCGTCACTAAACAATTTCGAAGTGCGGTTAATGACGTTGCTTGCATTGTCTGTTCAAGTGCTTACCCAGATATTATTAATTTGGTATTTTGAGACAACTTCAAGCAGCTGATCTCGATTTTCGTCGGCAGTCTTCTCATTAGCTTCAGTAAATCGGACGACAATAGAATTTCTATTCAAATTCTCATTGTTGAAAGTTAAGACAATTGCATTCTTACTTTTATACCGAACAGAAGACCAACCATCGATTTCAAGACTGATGTAACAGGGAGAAGCTTGTGTTAATTCAACAAATTTATTTCTAACACTTTCTTCTAAGTAGTGTCTCTTGCTAACCCAGTTAAGTTTTTTGGTAAACAGCCTGTTTTTTTCAGATAAACAGTGGATAAAAATAGACTCCATTTCTTCGAACTTAATCCGAACTTTGGATGATGCCCATTTTCTATCATTGGCTGCTAAGTATTTACTGTCCCATTTCTTCAAGATTTGTCTGAAAAACGGGTGGTCGAAGTGACTATACCCAAGACCGGCAATTGCAAAATAATAAAGCAGCGCATGTGTGAGAGTATCCTCGTCTGGAGTTACCTTTAACACATTTTTAAGTAATGCCTGGTTGGATCTACTTGTCTTTTTGAATGAACACTAAATGGGTTTAAATATTGATCATAATTGTTCAAGTTAATATTATCATTTTTGTGTTCTTTGAGCAGGTGATTCCTCAAAGTCCTTGTTGCGTTCCTCCAAAAATTTTCCTGGTTGTTAAACTCAAAAGCAACGTTACATGTGGTATCATTATGCACAACATGTTGACAATAAATAGTGAGTAGGTGTTTAGGATCACGAGCAAATGTAAGAAGGAATCGACTATTCCCACCCTTGTGCCTGGCGGTTATCTTAAGCATATGAAGTTTCTCTGGATTAACGTGCCGGTTATGAACTACGTTCACTGTTGTATCTCTCTGAGGCATTTCTTCCAAGACTTCATGGTTGTCCAATTCACTATCAGTTGAAGAAGTCTATTTTTCACTTGAAGCATTTGTTTCACTTGGAGAATTATCATCAATACCGATAGGATTCATAATTGAGTGTTCTTCATTACAATCAATGTTATTAGCAAGAGAGTCATTGTCCTGAGGCAATGTTCCAGATAACGTCAAATCAGTCTCTTGCTGAGAACGTATAGAAGCCTCTTTAGCACTCCTTTTAAAAAAGAAGTTAATAATTGATTGCATAATTATCTTATCCAGTATCAGAGGTTATTCAACTGAAGAATAGCCTTAATACTAAGGCGGACTCAGAACGTTTAAGGTGAACCTGACGTTAAAACAGACTCTCCAATGGTTAAAGAATCGGAACCGGAACGTTCCTGACTCATAACCTGTTGACGTAAGGTTCCTAAAGGATACGTTGTGGTGGAAGGCATAATAGTTATACGATGGTATTATGTATTGATGAAGCTTAGTCTCTTTATTTGAGACTAGATTATATAAACTATGTATTTCTTATTTACATAAATTTTTTTTTATATGTTCAAAATTCTTCCAATTTTTCACAATGTTTTATTTTACAATAATACTACCAAAAAGATTAAAATGCTTATGCAATGATACTATCATATTGAATTTAGTAATTCGACATCGTTATTGCATTCTGTGGTAAATCAAATAATATTGTTACCTGTGTGCTGGAAGGCCTATTTTCAATTAATGTTACATCCGTTGATGTTGAATGTACACAAGACATGCTATAGGGGATCACCGTCATAATCGGATGAAAAGTATTGAAGGAGAACTTGTTATAAGATCCTACATACAAGAACTTAATATTGGTATTATTAGTGCTGGTATGGATTCAGTAAAGACCTTATTGTGTGACAACTCAGTTTCTACCATTAAACAGTAACCAAAAGGGGAATTCCACGATATGTCCTGAATCAAAATATAAATAATTATATATGTGTATTATTATGTGAACAACTATATCTATTCTGTTGTTAATTCAATTGGGTATAGGGTTTCGGTTCATATAGATTGAGGCATAGGGTTGATTTTCCCTTTCCCGACCTCCAGAAACATGAAGCCCTAATCTGAAAACAAGGGGTTAAAAAAATGGAGAAGGGGGGGGCGGTTAAATATTTTAGACAATAACGGATTGTTTTTCACATTCACAATGCACATGGACAATAGGTGCAGAAGACAGATCGCTTGTTTTGTAAGGTGCTATTGTTAAGTGTATTGTTTCCTGTCCCTGCAAGAATTTCAGGAGGCCTATTCCTATTGTGCTTCTGCAGACGGACAATAAAAAGGCGGAAAACAACGGAAAACAACGGAGCAAAAAAAACAGTTGAATTCCAAACCGCGGGGGGTTTACGAATTTTGTTTTTTGGTGGAGTGAAATTCTGCGTAACCAAAATTTCTTTGTAATATACGTTGTTTTCCTTGTATTTTTTATTTCACATTAATTCACTATGTGTTTTTTTTTTTTTTTTTTTTTTTT